>RJWM01028137.1:0-25849 GCA_004363535.1 Dasyprocta punctata | reverse complement strand
GGCGTGGAGGAGGAAATGCTGCTTCTGGCCCAGCAGGCAAGAAGAGGCAGGAGGAGGGCGGAGCCAGGGAGGGAGAGACCCTTCCGGGCCACGCCTCCAAGGCCCACCTCCCGCAGGCCCCTCTGACAAGAGCACACTTAGCTACTGAACTCATCAGGAGGTGAAGCCACTGATGAATGTAGCACCCCATGATCCAGTCACCCTCCAAACCCATGAGGCTTTTGGGGGACATTTTTCACTGTAACACCCTCGTTTAACCCTTACCAGAATCCTACAAAGCATGCCCTATCATTTGTACCCATTTTTCAGTTAGGAAAATCAAGGCTTGGAGAGACGCAGGCACTTACAGCTTGGAAGTGGGACTACTTCCCCTTGAGCCGCAGTATGACTGACAGCCCCTCAGTTCCATCCCCCAGACACCTCAGAGGCCTGGCATCAAATTCCGCTCAACCCTCACAGAGCTGTAATGAGGAACGGTGTGAGGCTGTCTTGGTGTTTTGCTGGCGATGTCTCTCTGGGTTAGAAATGTGCATTTCTGAGGGACATAAAACGGGTACACTGTCTTCTTCACCTAATTTATCCTTGGGGCTCTAAAAGGGAGGGTGGAAGTGTTTTATAAGCTCTTAGAGGCAACACAAACATTGCAAATTATTGTTTCAGTTCCCCTCAGTTTGAATTAACCTCCACGGCTTTCAAGAAAGACAGGAAGGAAGGAAACTCTTCTAACTTCTGAAAATTGAAAACCTCATTTAATCAACTTGTCGACTGGATTACAAAATATCTAGACAGCGGCACACTTTCTGGGGGAGCTTGGGGGATGGGAGGGGAGGTCAGGGTCTCCGATGACCCCGGGGGAACAACTCTCAACTTCGCTTTGTCAAATACGCCGAGTTTGTGTCCCCCGAAATCGAGTAACGCATTCTAAGGGACAGTGGCGGTTCTGGGTAGGAAAGGTTTCTGAGATAGCTCCCGAGAGACAGGAAGGGATCTGAGTGGGTCGCCGCCAAGGCCCTTTGCCAGAGTGATTTACACAGCAAAGTCACACATGGGTGTAACATGGGTCAAAGTCCTGTCAACCTATGGGATCACAAGTTCAGGCGCTTAGCTAACACGGATCCGGTAGGGAAGCGGTCACGTAGCGGGGTACACGGGAAGGCGTTTTTGGGGAGGGATGGGTCCAGATGCTCTGTCACCCGCCTGGGTGACTGATGTCTGTCTGGACTTCCTGAACCAGGTGGTGCTAATTACAGGATAAGTCCAAGGTGCTGCTCGCCCCCCAGCAGGGCACGGAGGCCTGGCCCCATGCCTCCACACTGACTCTGGGTCTCCAGATCCGCCTCGAGCCAAACTCTGATGTCTTTGTTTTTCTGCTGCCTTCCGTGAGAGCCCAGGGCCCTCTCCGACTGCATGTTTTGTCTGTCTGACTTAGCAGCCTCTGATGCTGTGACGGCTCCCTTCCCTCCCTTCCTGGGCTTAGGACAGAAGCACACTCTCTTGTAGGGGGCGGGCGGTGTAGACGTGGATATAGGGGAATTCGGAGATGCTTCTTGGCCCAGGCATCCTTTAGATCTGCTGAGCCCTTCTGCCTCGATGGCTCGCTTTGCACCTTCTCTGCAATGGTTCTTGTCTTTTGCGGTCTTTTCCTGGTGTTCGGGTGTAACTCTAGAGCTGGACTCTGACTGCCCTCACCAAGGAGCCCGTGGGACAAGGACTGTGTCTGCGGTGTGTCTGGTAGGGACAGTGTAGGTGCTCTGGGGACATTCCAAAGGGACTTGAGGCTTGGCTGCAGGAGTCTGGGAAGGCTACTTGGGGTGCAAATGCCAAGGTGCAAACTGAAAGACAGGTAGAGATGAAGAGTGTGGTTGTGGGTGGGACTCCAGGGGGAGAAACTCCCACAGCAGGAACAGCATGTGCAAAGGTCCTGAGGCAGGAGACAGCACGGGGTCTCTGGTATGGATGGAGGCAAGAGAGGGAAGGAGAGGCTGTGTGTGTGTGTGTGTTGGGGGAGACCAGTGGAATTATTGAGAGATGAGGCAGAAGTGGAAAGCAGGAGTCCATCTGGGAGGGTCAGGACACCAAGGATTGTCTACTCACTGGCCTAGCTCATTCCTGCCTCCCTACCTTGCTCTTGGGCTCCCTTCCCTAACCATGCCTCCCCTCCTGCTCTGAGCTAACCCAGCTCCCCAGGATTCTAGCACATGGTTGACCCTCCGTCCCTAGCCCTTTAGCCCACCTCCTTGATGTTCTTTGAACCCATCAAGAATATTCCTAGCCTGGCGTGGTGGTGTAAGTCTGTAATTCCAGTACTCTGGGAGGCTGAGGCAGGAAGATTGCAATTTTGAGCCCAATCTAGACAATTTAGCAACTTGGAAAGACCCTGTGTCAAAATAAAAATAAAATTTTAGAAAGTGAGGGTGGAGATGCAAAGGCTCTGGGTTCAACCCTCAGTGCTGGCAAGTAAAAAGGACATTCTTGCCTCAGTGCCTTTGCACCTGCTGTCCCCTCCTCTTGGAGGGCTCTTGCCCGGCTCCCTCCCGTCCTCCAGGTTTTAACATGCACGCCACCCGTTTGTGTCTGTCCTTCCTGATCGTCCTATTGAAATGATATCGCCCTTCATTTCTGTCCTTTTCCGGCCTTCGTTCTCACCACAGCAATCACTGCTTGATAAATCCATTTTCTCTCTCTTGTCCATCTCCTCCATGATGCCATTGTCCCACAGGGATGGCACCTTGTCTGTAACCCTAGTAGTGGCCCACGGAAGCTGCTTAATCAATGCTTGTGGAATAAAGAATGACAAACACTGTCCGCTGCTCCGTGGGGCCAGGCTGTGTGTGTGCTGCTTCTCAGACGAGGACCCTTTGCGTTTACACAACACCTAGCTCTTTTTCTCCTATTGGATTAGCACCCAGTCTACCGATGAGAAAACAGGCTCAGAGAGGCTAAGAGTGTGACCCGAGGTCACAGAGCCCGGGAGTGGCCCAGCTGGTCTTGCAGCACCAAGGTGACCTCCCTGGAGCCCTCAGCCACCGTTCTCCACGCACACGTCGCCCCTGGCTGCAGGCCTGGTCTTTGCCCGTGGTGACCTCTGGGGAATCCCCTCCTGCCGACGTGGAGACCCCACAGGTGATAGACTACAGAGCGCCCGCTTGGTCTCTGTAACCCGCATGGGTGGGCCCAGCGCCTGTGCACCCCTGTGTCCCCCGGCGAGGTGGCCCAGGCAGGGCTCAGGGTCGTGGGGAGGGCAGAGGCGCGACTCAGGCTCGGCTGAACGTTGGTCACATCACGGTTGCCTCAGAGTCGTGGCTCTGTGGGATGAATTTGGAGCAGCTGTGCCCTGGCTCCGGGCTCCCCTCCTGTCATTCAGGGCCCACTCCGGACATTCAGGTTTGAGTTTTATTTTATTTGTGCTGAGCCTCAGTCCCAGTGAGGCCCTGGCTGTACCTGCTGAACTGCGACTCTGAGCACAGGGCCCAGGAAATAAATCCCGGGCAGGGAGCCACATCGGGCTGGTTTTACAGCTGTCGTGGGAATCATGTGGCTGAATTTCTGGGCATCGCATTGTTCTAGGTGATTTGTACTCGGAAATGAAGCCATTGCCTGGGGACTGGCCGGCGGCGGGGACCGATAACTCAGCCGAGCGCCTCATGGGCGGGCACCGAGAGCACCCGGTGTGGCAGTGGCAGCTTTCGCTTGTCACCTGTGCCTTAGGCGGGCTGTGTGCTGCCTGTGCTTCGAGGCTAACTTGTGTGGCCATGGCAGTATCGCTCGTGAAATTGTCCTCGCATGGCTGCACACCCGGCCCCTCAGAGCCCAGCTGACTTGCTCTGGCCGGCGGGCTGTGATCAGAAGGGCCCTGTGTCACCTCTGGGCCTCAGCGCGGAGAGCCGGTGTGAGTTCCTGGTGCTTTTCTGCTCCGTGAAGTACGGAGGCCTCATGTTGAAGATGCGGCGAGTATCACTTCTATCCGGTCTCACGGGCTGTCTGTGCCCGCTGGCTTCCAGTTCACCTGCTGCAATCCTGATTCCCATTGTGATGAAATCAGGAGGTGGGGTCTTCCGGAGGTGACTAGGTCATCAGGATGGGGCTCTCACGAATGGGATCAGTGCCCTTATAGCAAGAGACCCCAGAGAGCTTGCTTCCCCCTCTCTCTGCTCAGCATCTGGTGACTATACAAGGAGAACACAGCCATATGTACACCAGGAAGGGGACCCTCACCAGTGCCATATCGGCTGGCAACCTGGCCTTGGATATCTATCCTCCAGATCTTCGAGGAGCAAATGTCTGCTGTTTAAACCACCCAGTCTGTGGTAATTTGTTATAGCAGCCCGAGCTGTTGGGTTTGCAGAGGATTGTTGTGTGAATATCCTGAGACACGGACGTGCTTGTTACTGCAGCATAACCTGACCTAGGCTGACCAACACATTCTCTGTTAGAGTTGGTGAGCAAACGTTGCACATCACGTCCCAAAACCCTTTTGACAGCCATGCAGGGTTCAACGAATTTTGTACGGTGGAAAAACAACAGCACAAATGACAACACTTGTGGCTTGTGGTTTCGGACTATATACATCCAACTCGTTTTCTTCACGGATGGATGATAGGTTGGAAGGCCACCATCTGGGGGAGGAAAGGGCCCCCAATATTAATTAAGTGCTATCTATTGTGCTCATTATTTGCCACACTTAAGGGTGAGGGAAATGGCATTCAGAGAGATTAGGCAGTTGGCCCAGGGTCACAGAGCTGTTTTATACAAGATTTGCCAGAAGGCCTCCTGTCTCTTACAGTTGCCTTTAAGCTTTGACTTCAATCCCTCCTTCTCAGGAAAGCCTTTGCTGATCAACAGGCTAGATTACTTCTTCTGTATTTTCCTAGCTCCTTGGACCTCTCTCAAGTTGCACTAATTTCTCATCAGACTTTACCTGCCCCAAGGCCATGTCCTGCCTCTGCCTTGCTCAATGGATCTGTCATAGTGCCTGGTAGCTAGTAAGTGCTCAATTTATGTGTGTTGAATGAATAGTAGAGAGTCAGAAAACACGAACTTTGGTTCTGGTACTGCTACTCATCAATGGTGTCATTTGGGATCCATGATTTTATCTCTCCGGGTTCCAGTGTTCCCATTTGTGCTGGAGAGAGCATTTGGTTAAATTCATTCTCTGTAGTGCTACTGGTTGATAGTTATTTCATTCATGAATGACCTTGCTGTTCCTTCTCAGGGTTTACTCTTGCGTCATCTGCTGGCGTTTTTCATTCCCTGTCTCTTCCTGGAGCGCGATTCACAGAGTGGGATTTGCACCTGGTAGTCTAAGGAGTCTATATTAATGCTGGTTTCACCCAAGTCCCGCCTAGCCCTGCACCTCTTTCCCCTCCGTCACCCCTCTCTGCATCCACTCATCCGCCCGTTTACCCCACGTGTGAGTCACGCGTTGTATTATGACCCTGGGAGGCTAAGCTGCCCTTAGGTGACAGGAATAGTTTTAGCTTCATTACCATCTTGGGGGACCCCTTTTGTTAAGTGGTCCTTTGTCCACAAAATGCTGTTATGTGAACCTTGGCTCTATTTGTGTAATTAAAAGAAAAGCAAAAGCACCAAAGCCTGGTGGGGAGCACGCACAGGACTGGTGAGTTTGGGGACCCTGAGATCCCCAAACTGTGTCAGGAGGGGCTGGAACCACTTCGTAATTAAAAGCACAGAAATTTGACCAAGTGGGGTGTGCCCTGAAGAGAGGCTGTGTGGATGGAGGCTCTGTGGCCAGAGTCCAGAGGGCCGGCATGGTCAGTGTGTGTGTCCAGAACTGTCCAGAGAGGGGTTTCCAGACCCACAATGAGGAAAGCTGGCCCATGCACCGGGGACATCACATTAGTGGCCCTCGATCACTCAAACGACAGCGAGTCCCGGGGGAGGGCAGGGAGTCAGCACTGCACCCAGCGATGAGCTGTTTTGACCCAGGGTGACCAGGGCTGGCCCTGCTGGGTGCTCCATCCGGGCACCTGTGTTGCGCACACTGCAATGCTGAGCGCACGTGTGGGTCAGGAAGTGCTTGTGCTTCATTCGCCCCGAGCATCGATCAGTTCGGGGCTGCTCCTAGAATGTTGTGTTATCTTGTTGACACTTCCGCCCAGCTCCGTGCACTGGCTTAGCATGCGCCGGCAGCTGGAGGACAGAATTTGTAAGTCTGTTGTGCAGAGAACAGTGAGAAGGACATCAGCAGTGGAAAGCTGTGGCTCCTTGGATAGATTTGTATCTGGAAGAAAATGTGCTCAGTGGGGAAGATGACTTTGGTCTTGCTTTAGATTCTTGGCAGAATCAATACATTGACACTCTGATTTGTACATTGCTCTCTTGTGGGTCTGCCAGAAAACTGCTCCTTTTCAAGAGTAGTTGGAAGGATGATTTGGTTAGGCTGTAAAACCCTAGACCATGTTTGGAAACAGAAAAAGCAAACTATTGCACCAGGCAGGCACCATAAATAAACAAAGTGGAGGGGACTGGGGGACAATGTCTTGCATATAGTAAATGCTCAATAAAAGTTACCTGTAACAGTAGCAACACTGACAACTGTTTCTGGGGACAGCTTTAAGGAAAGAGTGGAATCCAAATGAAAGTTATGGAAATATGACAAAGAAATGAGGAAGCTACCACGGAGAGGTTAACAAAGAAGCCTCCTAGCCTAACTGTGGCTCCTCCTGTCTCCCTTGTAATTAGGACAACAGTTGCTTTTTATGAACTGCAGCGACTGATTTTTTTCGATGTGAGGTTAATTGGTAATATGGGTGTGTAACATCTTCCCCTCAGATCTCCGAGATGCTAGCAATTAACCTCTCTGTTCTGGGCAGCTACTATTAATCATTTTCGTTCTTGGCATTCCACCGGCTGTCAACACTTTTCTGCACTTCCTCCTGCGTGGGTTTTGACACATTATTGGGATTGATGTGGAGGAATACAAAAGCAAGTCTGGACCGTGTAGGACAAAGTTGACTTTCTAGTCGCATGACCAGGGTGGCGGCTGGCCATCCATTTGACACCATGAGGCCCAGGGCTGGGAGCTTCTGAGGCCTAGGAAGGCCGGTGGGAATATGTGTACTCCACAGAGCAATGCTGGGCCCTGAAATAGGAAAGGAAAACCACAAATCCAAATTGGCTTCTGTTTCCTTTTGTACACACACAAAGTAGCATTTTCTCAAGCAATGATGGCAACAAACTCCATGCACACTTCTCCAGTTAGAACTTTGGTTGTTACATTTTAACCTTTTTATAATTTGAGGTGGGGGCTTCCTCTGCTGTCAGGCTGTTGAGGGCTCATGTGTGACCCTGCCTTGGGCACAGGCAATGAAATGCAATTTGATTTGTAGGGTTTGGATTTATTCAGAAAACTCTTGAATAAATGGCTAGTTATGGCCGTGGAAGATGGCTCATTTGATTTTTTTTTTTTTTTGCATAGTCCTTAGAATTTGAAAGCTTTAATCGCAATAGTGACTGTGGACTTGTTGGAATAGCTGAATGACTCCACCTGTGCGTAATGCAAAATATTACTGGGACCTCGCAGGCGCACCCGTGTCTGTCATTAACAATCCCAGTGGCGTTAGGTGAGCCTCAGCCTTCTGGTGTGGACCAGCCCCCTCCTCCCCAGATGCTATTATTATTGGATGGAGGGTCTTGGAGGCACTGTTTCCAGGTTTGCTGTACCCCAAACAAAGGACTGAGCAGGGCACTTAAAGGAGCAACAAGAGTTAAGATTTATTGAAAGCAGAAAAAGCAGAAGTACACTCTGCAGGGTAGAAGTCGGCCAGTGAGAAGGACTCACAACCCGGACGGGGCAGGCACTGGCTCTCTTAGGTCCTAGGATTCTGGAGGGATTCGTGCTTTGGGATTGTCTGGGGCCATGGCCCAGTGGGTACCTGACTTGGCCCAACTGTTGGGAGAAGGAGTTTCTGCTCATACCAGGCTTTTGGAAAAGTGCCATGGCATCCAAAGTCTTGGTGGGGGGAAGGGTCCAAATCCTCAATGCCAATGAGGTTGGACATAGGCCAGGGTCACCTGGGAGGCTTAGGGGACAAGGTACCTTCATCTTTTGGTTTCCCATTTCTTGTCTCACGGCTCCCTGTGGATTGCATGTCATTGCTCTGTGTCCTGCCTTACCACGAGGACCAAGTGAGCTAATAACCAGACGACCCAGCCTCACGCCTTGGGTAGCACACGTGCTCAGTGAGGGCCCCGTTTCCTAACCCAGAACCATGGCCTTGGAAAAAAGAGATCGTATTATATATATTTCTGAATCATAGCAGAGCAATTTCCCAGGATTTGCAGATTTAGGGCATTCCCTGGAGGTATAATTAGAATCTCATTTTGGAAAAGGTTGATCTGTTTTGGTCCTTTTACTTTAAACAGGGTATTTGCATTCTGCAGGGTAACAGGTAAGTTGAATACTTAACAGCAGCTCTTATAGCCCTACCTGATTTGAACTCAAGTCCTTATGCATGATAGGGACAAGGACTCTGCTGGGAGTCCTTTCCATGGTGGGGGCTAAAGCAGCCAGGGGAGGAGACAGAGATCTGAGTCCGAGTCCTGCTCGCGCCTCATGCGAGCAGCAGGTCTTCAGGTGTGAATCACCCCCGTCTCCGAGCTGTTTCCTCATCTGTAAAATGCGACACTGCTGGCTGCATTCGAGGTGACCGGGGGCGGGGGGATTAAGTGCACACAAACTCAAAGCCCTGAGCCCGAGGCCAGTGACCCAGAAACACGTGATCCGTGTGAACTTCCTGTCATCCTGTCCTTAATCCTCACCGCCGATTCCCATCTTCCTTCTGAGGTAGATAGGAAAAACCCTTGGCTCGTTTCATGCGGCAAACCTCTAAAACACAGGCACCTTCACTGTTGAATTCCACCTCCCTTTATAACCTTTTGTCACAGTATAATTGGGAACCAGATGCAAATTTGCCCTTTATCAACAGGAAAGCGGAGGGATCCATTAAATTCGTGCCACCAGACATGAAGGAGCTGGCTCTGTGAATCAACAGAGGTGAATCCCCTCAAAAACATGTCAGGGTAATAAAAATGAATTGCTAAAAAAGACAGGGAATATTATTTTCATCTGAGCAGCAATCATATAAAGTCGGGGATGCACATTACATATATAGGTAGTAAAAGTGTAAGATCGTGTATAAGACTGGAAAAACATCAAATTTAGATTAGAGGTCTGACTGAGAAGGGGTGCTCAGAATATCTTTGGGGTGCTTCTGTGTATTTATTTATTTATTTTTCTGGCGCAGTTTTGGTGATGAAAACCAGGGCCTCACACACACTAGACAACCCCTCTGCTTATGAGCTGTAGCCCAGCCCAATCTTTATTCTGAGACAGAGAGAGGCTCACTAAATTTTCCAGCTGACCTTGAACTTGTGATCCTCTGGCCTCAGCTTTCCAAGTAGCTTGGATTCTGGGCATGCAGCACCACGCCTAGCAGGAGTGATTATTCATTATGTCTTCTAACATTTGTGTCACCTGGCTGAGAGGGCTTTGGAGGTGTCTTTAACCAGGCGCGTTCATTCTTCCTGAATCCATGCTTTCTCTCTTCCCACCTTCACCCCTTCCCTGGCACCTCAGTGATAAACCACTCAGCCCCGGATACAGCTTCCCACAGCCAGATTTCCGGCTTTACCCACCTGCATTAATTCCAGCTCATATTCCTGGCTCCACCTGGCCACCTCCAAGCACTCCAGGGATCCTGATGACTTTTTGGGATGAAGGAGGGAGAGGAATCCAGAAAAGAATTAATAAAAAATCACTACAGAAAAGGGACCAGCGTTTTCTAGTGGAAGTTGTGGCTAAGAGAAGTCATGATAGGTATTATAGCTGTTCAGCCCCATCCAACATACCGATAAATGTGAAACTTGATTGCAAAGAGAAGTGTAGGGGAAAGATGCCTCTTTTTTTCCCATCTGCAGTTCATGGCTGAGGCCCAATAACAATAACAACAGTAACAACAGCAACAACAAAAAGACTAACAAGAGACGAGCACATCCGTGTCTGTCGTCTAAGTTGTTCGTGACACGGGAGCCTTCAGAAAACAAAGACTCAAGAGAGCAAGGATGCCGTGTGTTTTCGTGCCGGGTTTGGGGAAGGGTAGATGTGGAGAGGTCTGGCTGGACAAAGTGGGGGCTGAGCTAATGGTAATAACCCGGGGGACGTGGCAAGGCCTGTGTGTCCTGATTCTCTGTGGCCCTGTTTTCTGATATGAGGGTGTTTCTCCAGGTACAGAGAGGGCAGTACTCGGATCAGGGTCTGGCGTGTGTCCAAAGTTTGAGGAGGGAGAGAGGCCTTTTTGTTTCTGCCTTTTTCTCAAGTGCCCAGGGGCCATATTTTGGGGTAGTGTGTCTTGAATCCTGTTAGTTGCAAAAGCACCCTTCAAAGGATGAGGGTATGTAATATCACCCATCCCCAAGGGTCTGGTCTTATTATGTGCGTTGTTGATTGTGGAAGACAGGAGAGGACCCACCGGCCAGCCAGCAGCTTCTTGTCTTCTTCCTGAAACTCCTGACTGTTTTTTCTGGAACCCCAAGCTTGAAGGAGTTCTAAACAGGTCTATTTTCCAGGAGGCCCAAACAGATGACACTAAGGTCATCACTGATGACATGCTGGATACGAGGTTTAGAGAGGTTAGGTGACTTTCCCAAGAGCGCACAGCTGGGAAAATGACAGAGCTAGGACCTGAAACTCAGGTTTGTCTGAAGTTCAGATTATGTTCTTAACTCTTTGCTGGTGTGTTGATACAACTTTTCTATTATGCTGAAGGTGATTTTAGTGGCAGTCATTCCAGGAATCACTCTAAATTGTTCTGCTGTTCTGAAAGAGGACTGTTGTAACAGTCAGGTATCTACCTGTGATAGTTAACCTTGAGTGTCAACTTGATCAGATTTAGAGAGGCCTAGGAAGCTAGCTTCTGAGTGTGTCTGTGAGGGTGGATCCAGAAATGATTGGCATATGGGGCAGCAAACTGAGGGAGGAGACCTGTCCTAAATATGGGCAGTGTCATCCAATAGCCTGAGGGATTTGGAAAAAAAAATCAGCAGGAGGACATTCACCTAGGATGCCCTCTTTCCCCACACTGGCTGCCATGAGATGAGTGGCTTTCCTCTGCCACACCTTCCTGCCATGATGTCCAGCCTCACCTCAGATCCAGACAAAGGAACCATGGACTTACCATGGACTGAAACTCCCGAAACCCTGAGCCAAAAACATTTCTTGTCCTATAAATTGATGTCCTCAGGGATTTGGTCACAGTGATGGAAAGCTGGCCACCACATTATGCATGCTGAAAGTAACTTCTCAGGAGGACTTGAAGGGAAAGTAGGGAAGGAAAAGAACTGTATTCACCAACTGACACTTGCCAGAGATCTGTGGGCATCTTAAATACTCTTATTCATGCCCTGTTTTTGTTTTTTGTTCATATGAATGTGAATGCATGTAGCAGTTTTATTTGTAGTAGTTGAAAGTTGGAAACAACCCAAATTTCTCTAAGAGGTGAATGAATAAGTGAAGTGTGGTGTGGTCACACACCAGAATAATAAGCTATTAATACAGGGAACAATGTGTAAAAAAAAACCTCAAAATAATTATGTTGAAAGATGCTGAACCAAGCCAAACCAAAACAAAAAACCCTATGTGGTTCCATTTATATAAAATTCTAGAAAGTGAAAATTAATCTATAGCAATGAGAAACAGGTAAAATATTGCCTTGGGATGAGCGAGATGGGGAAGGATTAGCAAAGACAGCAAGAAGACTTTTGGAATGATGGTTACATCTAATAATTTGATTATGGTAGTGGTTTCCCGGAACAGACCAAATTGTATACTTTTAAGTATGTATAGCTTATATGGCAACTATACCTCAATAAAACTTTTTAAATCCATATTTTAGTGTTTTAAAACTTTATATTTAGATACTGCTGAAAAATGATTGCAGCACTTTTATTTATACTTTAAGAAATTGGATAAAAGTAGATTTGGTAGGGAGGACCTGAAGTCATTCCTATTAGTGCCACTGTACTTCTCAGTGGTCCCCAAGTTACCTCCAGTGGAGAAGGCCTCTGGAGAAGGGTTTGAAGACTTCTTTCGTATTAAACAAAGAGTCAGCTACATGTTCTTTATGCTCAGCTATTGTTCCTCTGTTACTTCCCAGGTGGGGAGACTGAGGATCAGAGTGTATTGGTTACCTCTAGCTGAGTAACAAATTCATCCAAGATGTAGTGGTTTTGCACAGCAAGCGTGCATGCCCCCACTTAGCTGCTGAGAGTCACTGCTTCAGGAAGGCTCAGTGGGGAGGCCCTGGCTCAGGGTCTCTCATGAGGTTGGGGTCTGAATCAGGCAGGGCTTCCCATCACTGGAAGGCTCAGCTGGGGCTGGAAAATCCACTTCTGAGATGATTGTTTGCTGGAGGCCTTGGTGACCTTCCCACAGAGGAGCCCGAGGGACCTCCTAGCACAGCATCCGGCTTCTACCACGCTGAGGCATCCAAGAGGGGCAGAGGCCAAGACGGAAGCCGCAGGACTTTTATGACCTCGTCTCGGAAGATGTATACTGCCTGTTCTGTTCCTTCTTTTTTCCCTCCCCTCCCTCCAGCTCTTTCTTGCCTTCTCTCTGTCTCTATCCCTGTCCCTGTCACTCTCTTTGGAGATAGGGCCTTGCTGTGTAGTCCAGGTTGACTGTGACCTTGTGATCCTCCTGCCTCAGCTTCCTGAGCACTGGGGTTATAGGTATTTACCACCATGAGAGACTGCTTTATTCTTGAAGGAAGCTGTATCCTAGAGTTTGCAGACATTGTTAAATCAAATTTGTGGAGGCCAGAAATTTGGACTCAGTGACTGCACTGAATCCAATAGACCCAACCAACAGCGAGTTTAATCTCAGCTGCTGAGCTCTGGATGGCTGCAGGGAGCTCTGTGGTCAATTAACTAAGTTTAACCGATTGACTATTTGATTGACTGTGGCTTAGTCGATGAAGTTGTTTTCTGTGCCTGGCTTCCGTCTGATCATGCCATTGAAACCCCCCCCACCTTATTCTGGGATCAAATCACATTTTTCCTTAAGTAATCTCTCCTAAATCCAGCCGGCCTAAGGAATTTTCCTTTAATAGTACATTTAAAAACCGTCACACTCAGAGAGGTACGGTAACCCGCCAAAGTCTCCACCGCTCCTGAGATGGCAGAGGCCGGACTGAGCCAGGGCTGTAACTGGCTCCGGACTTCTATATTCACTTGTGTGGCTCCAGCGCCAGCCTTTGTATTGAATTTCACAGCTCCCTCCGCTTCCCTGTCTGCCTAGCCATCCAAGCAGCACTCTTGCTGTTTTGGTGCGGGTAGGTTGGAGTTTCGAATCTCCTGTGGATCTGGGAAACCCGGTGACCTCTGGTGTGACTTGTGTCTAAAGCAGGGGTCAAGAAACGGCTGCGAGTGAAAGTCTGTAGTTTCCCTCTGAACCGGGTGGTTTGATGACACTCTGGAGTGGCCTTGCGTCTTGTTCGTGATCTCCTAGGTCATTCGGGTCTCTGGGTGACTTCGGGATGAGAGGAGTGCACCAAGGTCCTGTTGGATGTGCACTTTCTGTTGTCACCTCATACTGTGCAGAGGTCACTCATATCCATCATTTCACTGGAGTCTCTCAAAAACCAGACCCAAGAAGTGGGGGCCGGTGACACCCAGGTAAAGGAGGCGTCCAGCGCCCACTCCTTTGCCTTTTCTTCCCCCAGCACCCCCACCCCTTTTCCGCCCCACAGTGGGACCCTAATCTGCATCTTCTCCTCTGGAAAAAGCACTGGGTCACTTGGGACTTGGGTTCTAATTCTGACTTTACCACTTCCCAGCTATGGCTCAGGGTTCCGGCAAGCAATTTCACTTCTCTGGGCTTTAATTTCCTCGTCTGTAAATGAGGGTGAAAACAGTCCCCCTCCCCGGGGAAGGACAAGCACATAGTAGTGGGGACAGACAGTCCTCTCCTGAGGACACCCATGTGTCTAAGCACGCTTGCCTCGCAATGCCGCTTCCCTGGGTCCTGGGGTCCCTGCTTGCTGTGTGACTTGGCGAGATGGCATGGCTTCTCTGGCTCTTTTCATTTGTTAAATGAGCGGGCTGGATTGCATAACCTGAAGTTCCTCCAGCTCTGACCACCCCCACCCCCCAGATCGCCTCTGCAGCACACCCATCCTGTTTATTTTAAAGATCTCTTCATCATGCCCTGCTTGCTGTATTACTTTAGATAATAGTTGTGCAGAATTAATAGGAGCCAGAGGAATTGTTCAGAAGCTTTTTTTTTGTAAATGCAAGGAATGAGCGGTGCATTTATGTACATAATTACCCTTTTTTTTCTTTCCTTTGCAATCTAAGAGCCAGCAGTGATTGCTTTCTCCTCCTGTTGGCGTGGAAGACGGTTTTATGCTGATCTGAAAGCACAGCACACAGCACAGCTTGGAAGGAAGGAGAGGCGTTCAGTTGCAAAAAGTGCTTTTTAATCACTTACCTGAATGTGAGGGTCTGAAGCCCAGGAGGCAATGCTTATTCTGTGCTCACTGAAGTTGAAAAAGAAAGGGTTCCTTGAGAGCGGCTCTTGGCCAAATTCTCAGACACCAATGAATGCAAGTTTTCTTAGCTTACCTTCTCTCCTAAATGCCGAGCTGTGATTATTACTATTATTATGATTATTATGAAGCCTAGTCTCTTAAACGCATTATTCTTTGCTCAACATGCAGTTGATTTCTGGCTAACCCGAAAGGCTTTGAAGATGAGTTTTGCTCTCAGACCTTCAGTGGCTCCCTACTGCTGGTGATATTGACGCAGACTCCTGGGCCTGGTGTGTGGCCCAGTAGGTCCCCTGAGAAGCCAGACTGGCTGAGTCACTGTGTTTCTTTGCATGACTTTCCACAATCTGTGCTCACCCCGATCCACCCCAAAACCCCTCGCCATTCATCTCTGCATCACTGTGTGGCCCATTTCACCCTCCACCGTAATCCTCCCTTCTTCCTTCTATCCAAGTCCTTGGCCATGTGACCTTGTAGTAACTTGTTTGGGTCAACATTTGCCATCTTCCCTCAGAGGGATTGAAACAAAGAATTGATAAACATCGTATTCAAAATCTGTAGCATGAAGTGCAAAAGAAAGTTAGATAGACTTCCCTCTGGGGGCTGCTGTAAGTTGTAGCATTTACGCCTCCTGAGGCGTTAGCGCTTGAAGCTACAGGAGGACTTTTGGGGCGTGGCATTTGCCAGTCCCTTGACCTTGGCTCTTGGTCTTGTTTAGCAGGAAGAGAGAGGGAAGAGGGGTGGTGGCAGCTCACTGGTTGGAGGGGCGGGGGGACCAGGGACATGCAGCGTGGCTCCAGTGCTAGAGCAGAAGCTTGGGGGCTGGAATGCAATGCACGTGCACGAGCGACAAGTCACCCCAGGTGACACTGCTGCGATTTGATTGGTGACGTTGGTTCCACAGCAAGAGTTACCCAACGCACACTGGCTCGAGGTGTCCCGCCTGTGATAGGTTCTTAGTAAATATCCAGTTAAATTAGCAAATTCGTGTATCATGCTTTGGGGAACACTCCTGTTCTCAAGGTTAATTATTTGTTTCGTTCATTAAGGACTCAGGTTTTCATTGAGGCCGCGTGGGGAAGCTGGCTTCTCAGATGCCAGGACCTCCTAACTCTTGGGACTTGCATACTTTCTTGTGAAAAGCAGCCAGGTGACATGACCCCTTGGTAGCACACGCAGGAAGCAGAGAGAGGTGAACCTCACTGTCCGGGGCCACTCTTTCCCAGGCCCACAGACTCTGCTTCATCCAGGCCCACCGTGCCGCTGATCCGCAAGTTAGAAGTTCTAATGTTCACCTTGACTATGGCCTCTCCCATCCCTTCAGCCAGTCACGTGGCTGCTGAATCCATGGCACCCCAAATCAGGGTCTCCCTCCTCTCTCCACCCATGGCCCCACTTTCCCAGTCAAGGCTGCTGCTGCCTCTCCCCAGGGGACCACACCGCACTCCTCTCCGATGTCTGCGTCTCTGGTCTTAACCCCACTTTGCCAGTCTCCCCGCCCCCTGCAGACCCATGGCGCTTTCTAGCATGCAGATGTGATCACCTAGCCCTGCCGTGGCTGGACTCTTTATCTGTGATCCCCTGCACACCCTGGGGCCAATGCAGCGCACCCCTGAATGTGACTCCAGGCCTTGATGTCTGACTGCTCTGCCGCACACTCTCTGTTCTCGCTCGGTCCTGTCGCTGATTCGGGTGTTTCCTCTGCAGCCTCGGGGCCTGTGCATGTGACATTCAGTCTCTCCGGGATCCCCTTCTCCCCTTCCAGGTCGCTTCTTCTCTGAGAAGCCTTCCCTGATCCTCTGCCTGCTCCACCTTGGGGTCCCACACGCTGTGCACCCCAGCCCACCCCACCCACTGCCTTCTAGCATGGATGAAGCTCGCTGTGAGAATGAGCCTGGTCCCGCTGTTCACCGCTGCACTCCCGTGCTAGAGTCGGTGCTTCCGGACAATGTTGATCGCTTAACAGCTCGCGCCCCACCCCAGCTTCCCTGTCTCTATCCCAGGGCTTTTGCATTTGCTGCTCTTCTCTTTTTGGTCTCAGTTCACATGGCTCTTCCTTTGAGAAGCTCCCCCTTACTTACTAAAATAACCCCTCACCTGGAGCCTCTGCACCCCACTATCTTATTATTGTCATGCATGTAGGCTCGTCTGGAATTATTTTGTGCATCTGTTGTCTTGTTTACTGTTTGTTCCTTCCCACTTGAAGGTAAATTCTCAGAGGGGAAAGATTTTGTCATTCGTTGCTGTTTCCCTGAACATAGTAGCCACTCAATAAACTCAGTAAAATACTTATTCAGTGAACATATGGTTAGAGAATTCAGCTTTTTAGCAAACAAAACGCTTGCAAGGACTGATTTTGAGTAGACCAAGTGCTCTTTTTTCTTAGCTTTTAGTGTGCTAATCAATTTTATTGATCAAGGCCAGTTTTCTATGAGACAGCTGGCTCATGGCCTATAGTTGAATGTGTCCAGGCGCACAATGGTGGTCATGTGACCAACAAGCTTGGATCCAACGAGTGGGACACCCTTCTTCCTGTCACAGAGAGTGCAGATTCTGCCTTTGGGACATCGTTCCTGTCCCTCTTCCAGAACCGTCTTGGCGCCGGCCAGAATCTTATTCATCCCTCCACCCCCCCAAGCATGTTGAGTCATTGTTGTTATTTTTTATTTCAATATTTAGTTCTAACAGACAGAAAGAAATACTCTTACACAGCTAGTATTTTTCTAGCCAGGAAGGAAAATAATTAGAGTCTCCTTAATGAAATTAGCAGCCTGCAGTAGGTAACTGTCGCTCTCCTAGTCCTTAATTTAAATAAATGTGCTGATGACTAGTGGCGGAAGCATTTGTTAAATGCAGGTGCCCCTGCCAGCATCGTTGTTGTCGCTGTCACCGTTTCTGTGCTCTGCAGCATGGCATTCTTGGAGCCATAGTAAAACCCGGACTATAAAGACTCCAGCGAAGAAATAAAGTGGAAACAAAATCCCTTTGCCAGCCCACGCTCTGCTTTAAATAGGGAGCGATGTCTATTGAATAATTCAGCCCCACTTGTCAAAATATTTTTTGGGGGGGATGGGCTTTTCATTTGTAGAGACTCCGGGAGGCTCTTAATTATAGTCTTTACTGCTTTTGCGGCACGGGAACAAGTCCCCGGGCTTCTTGCTCTGTGTGCCCTGAAACACGGCTGGCTGCGGAAAAGCTCCGCGGCTGTGACCGAAGCCAAGCGCGCTCTCACGCCAGTCCCGAGCGCGCACGCACCTGACACGGGCATGGGAGTCAGGTGGAAAGTCGACCGTGGCGTTTCCTCTCGGGACATTGGTAGCATGGCACCTTGGTTTTGCTCGGCTTCTCACTTGAGTCTGGCTTCTCTGCCTGTCCCTGGGGCTCCCTGAGTAATATCTGGGTCCCAGGGGCCCCAGGGGATCCAAGGAGAGGGCTTTCATTTTTAAGCCCCAAGATCTTTCGGATGAGGTCCAGAAGAACATCCAGCTATAACGATGTCCCCCCCACCTCGCCAAAGGGACGGTTGGAGAAAAAGTTTTCCTTTTTTTTTTGAGACAAGTTCTCACTATATAGTGAAGCTGGGCTTGAGCTCACTACGTAGCCCAGGCTGGCCTCAAACATATGGTGATCCTCCTGCCTCAGCCTCCTGAATGTTGGGATTACAGCTGTGTGCCACCACACCTGGCTTACTTTTTTGATAATAGTAACAATTCTGATCCGTTCAGCTCCAACTCTGTGGCGGGGCTTTTTCTTACTGGACTACATCCGTAGCCCCTATGTTAAATCCTGTCGATACATGACCTTGTTGAAGGAGGAGAATCTATTTGTGCCCATTTTACAGATGTGGAGCTGAGATTCAGTAGGCTAAGCACATGGCTAAAGTCACAGAGCTGGTCTGGGAGATTGAGGTCCCAGCCTATTTGACTCCGGGTCTGCTGTTGGCTTAGGGTGGGCTTTATGAGAATCCCTGGGGGATGTTCTCACTGGCCCAGGATGGACCCTGTGGTCAGATGGACCTGGGGGTTGGGTCCTGGCTTTGCTGCTAAGCAGCTCTGCTTGGTGAGTAACGGTCACAGAGAAGTCCGCGTCTGGAGTCCGCAGCAGTCGGTGAGTCCGTTACTTTGATGGCAAAAGAAATCTGCTGTGTTTAAGCCCAGGAGTCTCATCGGGAAGGGGGCAGTGCACTGGGCTGTTCACCTGGGTCTGCTGTCCTCCCGCGGGGAGCTTGAGAGAGGCGAGGAGGAGGAGGAGGAAGAGGAGGAGGGGGCGGGGCGACAGCTGCAGATCGGTGTGGTGGGCCCTGCGGGTGGGGGAAGGGGACACAAGCCAAGGAACGCGGGTGGCCCCTCAGAGCCAGGGGGTGGCTTCTCCCTGCAGCGCCTTTGGAAGGAACCAGCGCTCCCGACACCTTGACCTCAGCCCAGAGGAACTGAGACAATGAGAAAAGAAATCTGCTCGGTTTCAAGCCCTGCACCTGTGGCCCCTTGTGATAGAAGCAGTGGGAAATAGCTCACCAGCTGTTTGTCCGGGGCTGGGGGGGACCCTCTCCGAGCCTCGGTTTTGTCGTCTGTGACAGGGGAGTGAGAGCGACACGGCTCACACCATAGCCTGAGAGCGGGCGTGTGCTGACTGAGCAGCAGGTAGTGCTGCCGCCGCCTCGTGTGAAAGCTCACAGGAGAACAAGTACAGCACTGAGAGTCCTACGATAAAAAGCAGCGCAAGCGCAACTTCCTGTGGGACTGATCCCAAGCCTCTATTTGGGGTTCTTACACTATTTTGGGGGACGTGTCCTGCTCTGTACATTTCCTGTAATAATACCCCAGCACTCTGGCAGGATCTGGTGCACAGTAGGTGCTGCAGAAATGCTAAGGTACCTACTATGGTTAAGGACAGATACTGCGTTTCTCAGGGGTGGGTGGGGAGCTCACGGGGCGAGCACTTCAGAGTGCAGACCGTCCTGGGTTTGATCCCCACACCACACGCGGGTGCACACACACACAGCAAGAAAACCCATTTTTCTGCTGCTTTAAAATTTTTTTTCTGGCAGAAGTTGTCACTTTGAGGTGAGACTTACAGACCCCAGCAGGACAAGGGACCTGCCCTGGGGAGAGGGGCTGGCCCGGTGTGCCCAGCCATCTGGTGAACCCTGGCACAGCCTCCGCAGGCCCCCAGCGGCTCACTCCGCAGTCCTGACGCCAACCTTGCCCCTCACCGCCTGCCACTCGGCCCAGCTCGCTCTGGCCACTGGAGAGGAAGTGGTCTCCATGGTAACGCTGTCAGGGGCCTTGGCCAATGAGAGCCAGAGGGAGGGAAGGAGGGCGGGACATCAGGCCGGCTGGGGATTCTCCCTTCTCAGGGGCCCCCAGGCCAGGATGCGGGAGCTGGCCTCCGTGGCTTCTTGTCCTCCACACCCCAGCCTGCTGAAGCCTCCCTGTGCCTCAAGGAGCCGTAACATGTCTACCGATGTTGACAAAAGAAGGCTCTGGGAAGACAAGTCAGCTCTCCCGCGCACTGGTGGACCAACCCGGGGTCAGTTTCCTTACATCTCCGGCTTTGGTTCTGTCGTCTGTAAAATTAAAAAAAAAAAAATTCAAAGAGAGAGAGTCTGTGCAGCCCTAAGTGCAGTACCAGGCAGCTAGTATGCGCTCAATAAAGTTTTCTCTATTTTTTTTTTTAATTTTATTTTAAAGAGAACAAAACAAAACAGAACAGAAGAAAGCAGCTCAGGACAAAACAATGCAAGCAACACAGCACTTCAAAACAAGAGAACAGGAAATCAACAGTGACTACCGTAACAGCTCTTGTTTTCTTTGAAATAGTGGTCCATATCTTCACACACAATGAATTCAAACAAAATGCAATAGTATAAAGCTGATAAAAACAAAAGAATGAAAGCATTACAAGGCTTCAAAACCTGACAATAGGAAAATCAACAATGGCTACCATAATGTCTCTTGTTCTCTTCAAAATAGCTGTCCACACTGTCACACATATTGAAATCAAATAATACAGAACAGACTAAGAACAATCAAAACAAAGGATATAAGCATTACTGGACTTCACAACAAGATGATAGGAAATCAAGGGCTGGGAGTTTGGCTCAGTGCCTTAAGCGCCTGCTTTGGCAGGCGCGAGGTTGTGAGTTCAATCCCTGGTGCCGCAAAAAAAAAAAAAAAAAAAAAAAAAAAAAAAAAAAAAAAAAAAAAAAAAAAAAAAAAAAAAAAAAAAAAAAAAAAAAAAAAAAAAAAAAAAAAAAGATGATAGGAAATCAGCAATGGCTACCATAATGTCTCGTTTTCTTCAAAGTAGCTGTTCATACCATCACTCGTAATAAAATCAGTTCTTGTAAACCCTTTAGAGGAAGTTCTAGGCTTGTATAAGCCTGTACATGTACATCTATCCTTTCTGTATTAGAGGGAAAGACGAAACAAAACATCACAAAAGAAAAACAAGAAACAAAAGAGACTAATAAATAACTAACAAAGAGCCCAAAGCAATAACAATATGGGCTTGCAAAACAAGGTGGTAGGAACATAACTAAGGTTGTTATTTTGCATAGCTATCTTCAAAAGAGTTACTCAGATTTGATCTATTGCTTGAAATGGGGAAACTGAGGCCTGGATCCCGTCCCCAGGATTTCCCACAGCTCCTACCCTGTTCTTCTTTCCTCTGTGAGCGATTTCTTCCTGAGAAATGCTTCTTCCTTCCTCCGAACAAAACGTCCCTGTCTGTTGACTCCATCACCTGGGCCTCGCCAAACACCGGTTTATCTGTGATAAACAAATCCGTTCTCAAACTTTGAGGCTGCATTTGGAGGCTTTCAGGGGATTTTTGCATCTTAGAAGAAGATTCCCAGAGATGATAATAAATTAATTCCCAGACAAAATCATGGGAGGGAAAAAATTTCAGGTACGAGTTTGGGAAGAGGGTAAAAAATCGATGGTGTCATTGAAGCTCAGAGAAGTCAAGCCACGTGTCCAGAGGTGCACAGCAGGTAAGTGGCGAGGCTGGGATTTGAACCCCAGCCTGCTCTTCAGTTGATCTCAGGCACCTTCCTTTTGTGTCTCATCTCATCCGTATTCACCTAGAGCAGCACGCAGGGCAGGTCACCTTTCAGCGGCCCTAAAGCCAGCAGTCACCCCGGAGCCAACGGGAGAAACGAAGGAGGCTGCGGGTTCGTGGCCGAGGCAGGGTGGCCACAGTCTGTCTCAGCTCAGCTGGGAAAACAGACTTTATCAAAAACACTGCTTCCTGCTGGGTAGATCAGAGAGCATTTCTATCGCAGGCCTCCGGCTGTGCAGGGACCTAGCTGCCGGTCTCCGCTGTCTGAGCATTTCCCTAAAATACAAGAAGCGGCCTTTTCCCCACCTGAGCCCCTGCAGCACAGCCCGGGGCAGCTGGAGCCCTTCCGCCCGCCCTCTGCTACCTGTTTGTCCCCCGCTTCCGGGGCAGACAGGTAAAGAATCCTCACTCCAGACCAACAAGCTCTAGCAGGCAGTGTTTTCCTGCCACGCTCCGCATGTAATTAAGACCTGCAAATCCCATCGCCGGGAGGGTCGGCACCAGTGCAATCGATCCCAGGCACCTGGGGTGGCCCTGCGTCCCCAAACGGTCACTGCTGTCACTTCGCCAGTCTCTGGAGGACCAACCTGGGCCGAGCAGGTGGGATTCACTGGGGCCCGAGGCAGAGCTGAGCTGTCGCTCCACCCCCCACCTGCTCGTTCATTCCCAGAGCACCTAACCCTCTCCAGCCCGGGCCCAGAGCCTCAATGAGCAGCCGCTTCCCTCTGGGGCCCAGGGTACTTAATTCTCCTCCAGTGCCACACAGGGAAACACGCTGGGGAGGTGGAGGGGCAAAGCTAACGGCAGAGCAGAGACCCGTGCTCGTCTGTCTTCGAGGCCTCCTGGAGGTGGCAGCGTGCGCCTCAGTTGTCTTTTTCTACCTTTGGAGAATAGCAAAGTGGAGCCGTGCCTGGCTGCCTGGTGGTGACCTCCTGTAATCCTAGTACTCTGGGAGGCTGAGGCAGGAGGATGGGGAGTACCAGTCCAGCCTGGGCCACTTACTAAGACCCTGCCTTAATAGATAAAAACGGGCTCAGAAGGTTGCTCTGTGCAAAGGTCCTGGGGTTAATCCCCAGTGCCACAAATACACACATGAAGCTAATCGTTCGGGCTCATCGTGACACATTCCCTGAGGCATTAGTGTGGAAGCGGGACAAAGGAAAGCCCTGTCATCTCGCCCTCGGCCCCACCCCCCGAGGTACCTGGAGTGAGGGCAGCGCATCTGATGTCACTCTAGAGATCACCTAGAGGTCCACTTCCGGTCTGGGTCAGAGTGCCATTTTTCCCCTCTGACGCGCGTGCGCCCAGCCCTGGCGCGCGGCGCTGCTGCAGGTGCGGGGAGGCAGAGCAGCGCTTGGCACCGCCACCTGTCCTCCGCTGTCCCCACCGCTGCGACCTGCGGGCTGCGCTCTTGGGCCCGACTCCCGCCCGGTCCCAGCCGCTGCCAGAACGTCCCCCCCACCCCGCGAATACGTGGCGCCGCTCTAGGGGATTGTGGGGAATGAAACATTTTTAATCTTCTAACATGCAGACTCATTTCTGCAGCTGTATTCTTTGTCATCTTTATCTTTTACAAAGCAGGATTGTACTGAGCATACTCTACAATTTGCTTCTATTTTTTATTTCTTTTTTGTGGTCCTGGGGTTTGAACCCAGGGCCTTCACACTGAGCTAAATCCCCACTTCTTGTATTATTATTATTATTATTAAATTTTTTAAAAACAGGAACTTGCAATCTTTCTGCCTCAGCCTCCCAGAGTACTGGACTTACAGGCCTGCACTGCCAGGCCTAATCTACAATTTCTTTTTCTTTTTTTCTTCTTCTTTTCTCCCCCCCCAATTTTCTTTTTATATTTTATATTTTAGGGCTGGGGGTTGCACCTAGGGCCTCATGCAGGCGAGGCAAGTGTTCTACCACTGAGCTACACCCCCAACCCTCACACTGGGGCTTTTGAAATCAGCTCCTCTGAGTTATAATTCCTCAACCCTACAATTCATCCGTTTAAAGTGTACGGTTCAAGTGTTTTGTGTGTTTTCACAGGGTTGTGTAATTATCCACATATCTAGTTTTAGAACATTTTGTTTCCAGTGAAAGAAACTCATTAGCACTAACTTGGTGTCTGTAATTGTGGTTCCCCCACCTCCCCGTCCCCCATCTCACATTTTCTGTTTCCATAGATTTGCCTGTTCCAGACAATCGATATCAGTGGAATAACCTTTGACCTTTTGCGAGTGGTTTCTTTCACTTAGCATGATGCCGCGAGGGGCGGAGCCTTAGCCAGCCGTTCCTTCTCTCCAATGCCTGAGCGCTGTCCGTCATGAGCTATTCAGCAACGCATCAGTTGCTGGACATTGTGTTGTTTCTACCTTGTGATTATAATAAATAACAGACAATGCCAATCACAATATTTTGCATACGTTTTGTGTGGACCTATACTTTCAAGTCCTTTGACCTGGACCTAAGAGAATTTCTGGATTTTTGGCTATTTCTATGTTTAATATTTTGAGAAATCCTAAAATTGTTTCTCAGGGCAGCTGTACTATTTTACACTTCTGCCAGCAGTGTATGAGGGCTCCGCTCTCCCTGCATGCCGATGATGTGTGTCATTACCTGTCTTTTTAATTATAGTCGTCCTGGTGGGTGTGAGGCCCACTTATTAATGGTCATGGGTGTTTTTCCAGGACAAAAGGTGCAAATCTACCTAATTCTTTTTAGTGACCTAATAATATCCCATAGGATGAAGATGCCCTAATGACTTTATCCATTCTCTTTCTGAATTAGTCAGAATTATTTTTTTTTAAGTCACTAAGACAAACTGCCAGAAGCTGCAAAGCTATACAACAGAAAAGTCGAGAGCATGTCAAGCTTCAGGTATGGCTTGATCCAGGTGCCAAGTGAAGTCACCAGGCTCTGCCATGTCTATCCCCAGACTCTGCTTTTTCTGTATGGGGTTAAGTCCCAGATAGGCTCCTGTGTGCTGAGAGGGCTGATGGCAGTCCCTGCTTCACAGCAAAGGTCAAGTCCAGCTGAAAAGAAAGCATTTTGCAGTAGACCTGACTGAGGATTCTATCCTCAGACCTTCCCCATCTATGTTTGGCTCAGGCACCTGCACTCTTGGCTTGGTGCCTCTGCCATGTCTTGTCTTCTGCCCGGCGGGTCCCCTGAACGCTGGCGCCTCCAGGAACCTCAGACTTCACACGTTCAAAACTGAAGTCCTGGTCCTCCTGTATTTCTTCACTGTGCGGCAGGAAGGAGATAATTTGCCATCTGTCGCACTCAGTTTCTTTGCACGACTATGCCAGAGGGTGTTTGATGCCTGGCAGGCTCTGGGCTGTGCGGGCTTGGGGTGCCCTCAGGACTCCTCCAGTCGCCTTGTGTCCTCCTGGTGTCCATGCGTGGCCCCGCAGTTCACTCCTCCGTCGTGTCTTCCTCCCAGCAGCATTGCATGAGGAATAGTCCAAACAAGCCCTCAGGCTGGCGTCTGTAGACCCAGTCGATTTTACATCTGTCGCCTGTCTGCTTGCAGTTCTGTCTTCTGACGTGACGCGTTTTCCTTGAGGAGAATCCTTCCCAATGAGCCACTCATATAAACACAGACTTTCTGCTTTTTTATTTTATTTTATTTTTCGTGGGGCTGAGGATCGACCCCAGGGCTCACCCACTCTAGGCAAGGGCTGTACCACCGAGCTATCAGCAGAAAATGTCCCCCAGGCAGCAGCCTCAGCTGCCCAGGTGACAGTTCCTGTTCCAGTTCCGGTTGCTGCTGTCTCTTAGAAACGGCTGGTCACTGTGGCGCACATTGTGAGAGCCAATCAAAGACAGCCTAGCACTCCACCTCTGCACCCCCTCCTTGGCAACCCCATAAAGACCTCCCTCCCTGGGCCTTTGAGGCCTGACATTTTTATAAGGATTGATTCCTTGTCAGTGCCTGTCTGATGTTAAATAAATCTGCCTCCAAATCCTGGGTGTTTGCTGTTGCATTATATCCCTAGCCCCTTTAAAAAAAAATGTTAAAAAATTTTTTAAAAAATTTTAAGACAGGGTTTTGCTAAGTGAGTTGCTCAGGCTGGTCTTGAACTTACGATCCTCCTGCCTCAGCCTCAGTTTCCTGAGTAGCTGGGATCACAGGTGTGCACTGCCTTGCCCAGCTTATTTTAAGATTTTTTAATGGGTGCGTCCAATGGGCAGAAGACGGGGTTGCAGCCCTGTGTGCCGCTGTCACT
>RJWM01028136.1:0-25980 GCA_004363535.1 Dasyprocta punctata | reverse complement strand
GAAAAAGAATTATTTTGCTTATGAGCTATAACCTTGGGTTGCTTTTTACAATGATAAGGAATTTGGAAATTTTAATTTTAGTTCACAAAAGTCATAAAATCAAGGAATGAAAATAAAATACCACAGTCCCCAGGTTATTAAGTAGCATCTTATTGGCTTACTTAGTAATTCCATTCATGCTGCTTAAGGTCCCCCCATGGGGCAAATTTCCAACTAGTTTGTAGAAATGATGTAAAGAATAGGTCAGACTCACAGGAAATCAAAAGCAAGGAAAGAAATATTCATCAAGTCAGTATTTTTCATTTATTATAGTGTAATTATATTCTTGGAAACATATTAAGTTCAGTTGACAGTTAATAAAGATTGATTGATTGATTGGACTGGATTTCTATTATTAAGAATAAATTAAAAGAATGTCTCACTTTGGTTATTCTCCTCCAAATAGCAGCCTAATGATGCCTGAAGCACCTAGTCCACCCAGAACTTCTTACAAGTACAAAAATTCAACGCTTTTTTCATTACCCTGGTCCAAACTATTTCCTCCCTTATTCAAGCTGTGGAAAATGTCATTTTCCAAAGTTTTGATTGAAAACTTGTCCATGCTGTTAATAAAGAGTTTGATAAAATAGGATTTGGGATTATTAGGTCAAAAATGAAGTTTATTGCAAGACTGATTAGGATCTTTTAATACACGACTGTACACTGATAATCCTCAATGATGAAATATGCAGTGTTTCCCAAATGTATTGGTTTGAAGTAGATTTTTTAAACAATACAATATTTTATACTGTACACTTTTACAAAGTGCTGATATCATGAGGAAAAGGGGTTGGGGCCAGTGGAGCTGGAGAATTATCAGCAAAATATGAGAATCCTGTACTGAGACTTTGTAAGCCTATATTTTCTTCACTTCCATCCCTGAATTGGAAGCCAAGAGAGGCCACGTTGCTTCCTCTCAGTCTGCCATTTAATGAATGAATGAATTAATTTGCTAAACTCTTATCATTGGCCAGGAACCTTATGTGGAGAAATAATGATCTGATTTCTGACTCTCAAGCCAGTGTTTCTAAAAGGAGCCCCTTCCTCTGGTGTCAGGGCTTCTCACGGTCCTCTGGGCCCTCTGCTGTACACTAAGGGACACAGAGAGGGCACTAAAAGTGGACCCTACTTTAAAAGAGACTTGAATCCTAATTAAAGAAAGAGGAAAAAAAATAAGTGATTAACTGGAAAATGATGAAAACATTTCCAAGAAAGGGAAAAATTGATTGCCGTACAATTACTAATAGTGAATGATTTAATTCCCAGGCACAGTTCTAAGTATTTTACATGTATTGACACCGTTGACCCTAACAACTTTATACCCATTTCACACATAGGAAACTGAGGAATGAAAAATGTTAAGTAACTCCCCCAGGGAAACCCAGTTTAGAAGTTGCGGAGTTGGGATTCATATCCAGGGAGCAAATCCAGAGTTTATATGCTTATCCACTCTGTGCTATGGGCTCTTGGGAAGCTACAGTGGGAATCTGGCCTCGATTGCCCATAGGCTTATTCTTCATCGCTCTAAGGATCGGTCCACAGATGGCTTATTGGCCATCGGTGTTACATGGGAATGAATATGTGAACAGGAGCCGTGGCAATGAGACTGCTTGGGGCAGGCACTGAATATATTACCTCTGAAGGAGGTGGAGCGGCTTTGTGATAGTTGGCCATGGGGAAGCAGTGTGAACTCATTATAACAGCTTCTGCATGGAAATTTCAAGAGATAAATTCTGCCTACTGTTTTTTTTTTGGACAGTGTTACAGGGGATTTTTCTTCAGAGATAGTACTATACACAAATAAAGATACGGGCTTTAGAATTTATACATCTGGGGTCAATTGGAGGATCTACCATTTATTTGTTTAAATCTTGACCGAATGTCTTAATCTCTATGATGTAAACACTCTCACCTCTAATGTAGGATAATGATACCTATCTATAGTTTTATTGCGATATGACGTTTGTTAGGCAGTACTCAGCACAAGGCCAGGCATATAGAAATAATCAGTAGTCCTGGTGTTGCTTTATCTTTCACTCATGTTGCTTCTCTTTCCTCTGAAACTCAAAAAGCAGTTGCAATGAGGACTTTTGTATTTTTGTTCTTTTGTCACTGTAGTAAGAAAAAAAATATGTGTATATTCATTCACAGGGAAATGAGCTCCTTTAGTGACTAGTGGATTCAATTCCTTTTCTAATTGGTTCCACATTGCCTTCTCCAGTATCGTCCCAGACTTAGTTGAGGCTTCTCTTTGAAGCCTCAACCCTAACTGTGCCTGTGTTAAGCCAAGTCCTTCCTCAGTTTGCCTTCTAACTCAATCAACACCTTACAAAAATTTTTTTTCTTGTTTTATCAAGTTGATCTCCTGGAAAAAATCCTAGTGAGCAGAACTTCCTTCCCCCTTAATCCTGAAGGTTGGCTTCACAGAACTTCTCTAAATCTCCCAAATTACTTTAAAATTATTCCTTCAGATTCCTTTTCTCACACCAGGACTTCTGTCTTTTTGTATCACCAGGGATGATTCTCACAACATCATTTTCATTACAAATACGAATTAGTAAAATGCAAATTAGCATGAATGTAAACATCATCCCGTTTTAGTTAGTGACCCTATGCAGAACGGCTCTGACCTCTCTTCCCATCATTCTCGTGCCCAGCCCCCATGGCTGGTGTTAACAGTTACAGGGAAACAGACCCTGAAGGTTTATTTCTGTCACTTTTTTGCTTTAAAACAGGTGGGTTTAGGTTATGTTGTTTTGCAGTATCATCCTCAGAGCAGTTTTCAAATCTCATTTTATACAGTAATTCTTATTATTATCAACAGATACAGCTTGCATTTTCGATTTTGATCTACAAAATGGCATTTGTTAACCAACATCATTACTTTATTTTTGTGTATATTAAGAGAATTATGTCTCACCAGTTGTCAAAATGCTGCATGGATATTCAGAATACATGATAGGCATATCTTGTCCAAACAATAACTACTATGAAGACAGCAATACACAATGCATTAATTATTGTAACTGTCCTGCTAACTTGTTTTGAAACTGTTTCATTGTTATTTTTATCTTCATTTCTCTTTAAAATAAAAATAAATACCACACAGAAGCTCATAAAATGGAATTCTGACTTCAGTACTCAGGAGCAACTCCTTGCAGGTTTGAGTTTGCTCCTGGAGAGACAAAATCTGTACGGGCCTCCCAGGATATAATGTGGTTGAACTGCCCAGATTCAAACTTAAGGTACACAAGAAAATACATTCTTGCTTTTTGTCCGTTGAATTCTGAGCCAATAAAGAAGAGAAGGAAAAAGAGATACAAATCGTATCCCATTTCACTAGTGAGGATACTGTCTTTAAATTATGGCTTCCCTCTGCTAAACCTCAGAGGTAGATAGAGCTGCTCACTTGAGTCTAAATGAGGATGAACAAGCATCCTCCACGGAAGCAAGAAGCAAGGACTGCTCAGGCGAAGAGAACAGGCAATTTAAGGGGATGAGCTATGCACACAGCACAGCCGTGCCTCTCTTTGAAGATCATCCTTAATATGTTGTATTATGTCACCCTTTTCTTCTGCAAAGTTGTAAAAGAGAAAGGAAAGGAATTCTAGCATGTCTTACTAGTGGACTTGCTTCAACAAAGAAGTTAACAACCAAAGAATGAATACAGGGAATGGGAACTCCCCTCCCTCTCTCTGTAATACCATGAGACAGGAGAATATAGTTTGTTACATTTTGTTTTATTTTTGAAAGTTTGTATTAGTATATGTTTGCAGTACCTGATGATTATATTCCTTGTGTAGCCGGTGCGCGTGCATAGCACATATCATTTCTTTTCTCATCCTCTTTCCCTCCTGTCTCTCCCCTCTGTCTCCATAGCTCGATCCCCTTCCCATTTGAGAAAGATCTGTTTCCCTAGTTCCTGTTACCGATTTTTTTTGCTCCTTATTCATAATTTGGTTTCTCATATAAAAGAAACCCTGTGATATTTATGCTTGTGCATCTGATTTATTTCACTTAACATTATGATTTCCAGGTGCATCCATTTTCTTATAAATGACTCAAGTCTATCATTCTTTATGGTAGAGTCGTACTCTGTTGTGCATAAATACCACACTTTCGTTGGGCATATAGGGTGTTTCCCAGATGTAGTTATTATGAATTGTGGGTATCTAAATATGGGTATGCATGTCTCAATGTAATATTAAATCTTTAATATGATATCTTGGGGAAGATGCATCAAAGTATATAGATGAGTTGAATGCAATTTCTAATTTTAGTTTCTTGAGGAATCTCTGGGTATCCCACTTCTACTCTGACCATATGAACAATGCTTTTTCTTCGTTATTAAAATTTCCAATCTCTACATTGATTTCATGCCCTTTTCACTCTGTGTATCCTAATCATTCAGTATTTCCAGCTAGAATAGGTAACAACAGATCTGGTAGTTTGTTTTACCAGTTACAACTCTTTCAGCTGCAGATATAAGAAACCCAACTCAAATGCTTAAATGTAAAGGGGAATCTGTTGCCAGTCAGTTAGAAAAAAATCTCCAGATTTGTCTGGCTGGATCTAGACCCTCAGGTGATATCAGCATTGAAAAGTATTTTCTCTACATTGTGATTTTCATTGGGGTTGGTGGTCACTTCATTGTCTACAAGTAAGTCTTGCTTACACAGTACACCTTTTGCCTCGATGGGCCAGCCAAAACTCTGGAGGGGACTAGCACTGTGTTCAATTGGCTGGTTGTTAATACAGTCTCCCTAAGTTTGGTTCCTGCATCAGCCACATAAACAATATCTTGGAACTACCAGAAATGGTAATTCTCAGGCTCTATCGCAGACTTTGGAATTAGTTCTGGCTAGGCACAGCTTCCTCTAATTCACATGCTTCAAATGTGAATGGTAGCTTCCCAGTGGTAAATTATGTTGCTAATAGAAAAATAAATGACAGTTTTTGGGCAGACATGAAAATCAGTGGAATTTCTCTAAAAATACTTTTTCACAAGTACTGGGTAGTAAGGTATCACAGCAAGAAATATTTGGTAGTGAAAACCTGGGCTTGTTCGTTGTGTCATCACAGGAGTTATGGTAACAAAGACTTTGTTTTACAGTGTATTTTTGAACACACATGTTTTTCTGGATAAAGAAAGTGAAGTTTTATCTTTTCTTGGGTTACCCACAAGCTCATGTTCTCTGTCACATGACAAGACATTCTAAGCAGCTTCATGAGAATATGAATGTAGGGGTTTGTGGTGGGCTGGGCCAGTAATTAGCACCCTGATTGAAGTAATGTCACATGAATACTATCAGGAATATTTTGTTGTCTGGGACCAAATCAAGAAAACGAAGTATTATGAGTGGACACAAGTTCTACCTCCAAGACCTAGTAACAGTGCTCTGATAAAACATGGTAACTTTCCCTGTTTGTGCCTCTTTTCTGGTTTGCGTAGGTACAATGGTTGGAGACCATACCCGCTTGGAGTTCCACAACATTGAAACTGGTATCATGACCGAGAAACGGTACATCTCCGTGGTCCCTTCCAGTTTCATCGGCCACCTGCAGAGCCTTATGTTTAATGGCTTGCTCTATATTGACTTGTGCAAAAATGGCGACATTGATTACTGTGAGCTGAAGGCTCGCTTCGGTCTGAGGAATATCATTGCTGACCCTGTCACCTTCAAGACCAAGAGCAGCTACCTGAGCCTCGCCACCCTGCAGGCCTACACCTCCATGCACCTCTTTTTCCAGTTCAAGACCACCTCAGCTGACGGCTTCATCCTCTTCAACAGCGGGGATGGCAATGACTTCATTGCTGTGGAGCTGGTGAAGGGGTAAGTGGAAGGGACCAGCGAATTTATGCTGTGTATCTTCCTTCAAGCCCTTCGTAAAATATGAACATGAGAAAACCTGTCTATTCTCACTCTGCATGTCTATTCTTGCTGGCATCCTCATCGGTTATAAAGATTCACAAATTACTAAGGCTGGAGAAGAGACCAGCACAACTTTAAAGTTCTTCCATTAAGTCAATGGTTTTTACTATGAAATACAGTCCTTTAAATCTATAGGCAGTTTCTAAGGGTTTGGTTTTGCAAATGAGAACTATGGCATGGGTTGCAACCATTTCTTGAGTAATACTAAGTGCAACCATCCAATTTATATGAAGAAATGTAATAGGTATAGGTATTTTCAACCCCACCATTAGCTCACAAACGCAAAGATTTAATCGCTTTCTTTTCTTCAAGACATTTTAATACCATGGATGGAAAAACAGTCACAACCAAAAGCAAACCAGATCCATGACTGACTGGATTTAAATGCTGCCTCCTTATATTTTTCCGTGTGCCATTTGCACTACTGCTTGGCTCTGGGTAGTATTCAAATAGCAGCAGTGCTAAAGAAGTAGACTCTGTGAAAATGAAATTAAAGTGCAGACTGGTATAATAAGTAGTGACTATTCTTACAACTCTAAATCAACCTTTAATGATTTTTGCAGTAGACCAGTTTAGCATGGGAGATTTGAAGTCCTCAGTGTCAGCTTCACACATATTGCCGTTAAACCACTTCAGGGAACTTGATGCTGTCGAGTGTTTTCTTTCCTTCCTAGGTACATACACTATGTGTTTGACCTCGGGAATGGTCCCAATGTGATCAAAGGGAACAGCGACCGTCCCCTGAATGACAACCAGTGGCACAATGTCGTCATCACTCGGGACAACAGCAACACACACAGCCTGAAGGTGGACACCAAGGTGGTCACTCAGGTTATCAATGGGGCCAAAAATCTAGATTTGAAAGGTAAACCTTGTAAAGAAGTTTTTCCTTCTTAAAGCATTTCTTGTACTAGAATATTTCCAGAGGCAAACCACAGTTATTGGTGCCCTGCATGAGTTGGTGGTACATTCTGTGTGACCTATTTTAATATTATCGAATTATACCATAATGCAACTTTTTCAGGTTTTTACATAGAATGGTAGTTCATTTTCTCTGATCACCTGAGGAATGCCTTGGTGTAGGAACTGAGTGATGAATTGATAAACATCAAAATGGGGGAAGGTCTCTTATAAAGAGGAAAGATTATATATCATTGGAATTTCAGCTGAGTCGTTCATTGCCTGGGTAACATTGGTAAAAATTTCTTAACCTCATTCAGTTCATGTGTAGTTTCTTCGTTTCAAACAAGGGTTGTAATTGTTACTGTGTTTATGAGTCCCTAGGAGTCCTCAACATATTATTTGTAATAAGCACAGAAAAAGTACTTGGTAAATGGTCGTTCTGTTGAAAACAATTAATCTTTACTTTGTCAAACCAGGGAGACAATACCTCCTTGATAGAGTTGGAACATGATTTAAATTTGTGAGATATGTCTGTAATGAATGGCATGTAAGACATGTTGGTTTTTCCTTATTATAATTTAGAAACTCTGATGTTAATTTTATTCTGGCTGTTCCCTCTGTCATTATCTAATGAATAGTCTGAAGTACACGGGCTGGTATTTACCTGACCTCTTGGCTATTCGCTTTCCTTCCTAGGTGACCTGTACATGGCTGGCCTGGCTCAAGGCATGTACAGCAACCTCCCAAAACTAGTGGCCTCGCGCGATGGCTTTCAGGGCTGCCTGGCTTCAGTGGACTTGAACGGGCGCCTGCCTGACCTCATCAATGACGCCCTCCATCGCAGTGGGCAGATTGAACGTGGCTGTGAAGGTACAAGCTTCCCTCTTTTTAAACTATGGCCTTGTCACAAGCACCAAGCCTCTCTGCTGCCTCTGCCAGCGTCCCTACCCTCAGTTTAGCAATCCTCTCTCGTTCTCATTCGCCATCCAATGATGCATTGTCACCTGTGTCTTCTTGTCACTGGTTGAGTATGTCAGGACATGTGCCACAGGCTCTAGGAGTGTATGTTGGCAGATGTTTTCCCAGGATCACATGCTTGCCAATAAAGAACCTTCCTTGGCATTGACATCAGACTTCTCCCAATTTGTGCCTTTGCTTGTAGAATGACTGAAAGGCTTCGGAGACTTTTATTTATGCTCTATCTGATACAGGGTGGGCGGCAAACCACAGACTTCATGTATGGGTTTCCCTTAATGAAGTGGTTTTTGTTTTGGCTAAACACAACCACATTATTTAATGCAAATTTAAGCAGGAGATAGGGAAATGATGTCAGAATGCCATGATGATGGAAAGAACCTGATTTTTATTAAGTGCTTACTAGGTATCAGGCATTGTTAAGCAGTTCCTTTTTGTGGTATAGTGGACTTCAATGTTAGAAAGACTTATGTTCAGGTCTAAGTAATAGCTAGCTGTGCTGTTTGGAAGGATTCTTAGCCTCGCTGAGCTACATCTTCCTTCTTTTTATTTTCCTGTAAAGTGGGGCAATATCATTTACCTTGAAAGATAATATAAATTAATCAGATATAATGCCTGATGCATAGTAGGTACTCGATAAACATAGGTTTATTGTTTACAAATATTATCTCATGTGAGACATCTAATAGCATTGCATGCCCACTCATACAGTGTAGCAAACCATGCCTATTCTGTTTCTGTAGATACTCCACTGTTCTTTGAGATATTAACTCAATTTCACAAGACAATGATAAAAACAGGTTTTTACAGTAAAAACCATCTAGTTTTGCCAGCAGAGGGCAGCAGTGAACACATTCTGTGTTCCCTGGTAGCCTCAGGATGGCTGAATAGGTGACTCGACCTAATTGAAAGGCAGAGAGGTGGCCCAATGAGTCACCTACCTAGTCTGTAGGTATTTGTCCCTTTGGTTGAGCTTCATTGTCCTTTGTTTATGCAGCGTGGTGCGTTGTCTCGTATCCCTTGTTAATTTACCGCATCTAATGAGTTCATTCATCTCCTGTGTTCCACCTCATGGACCACTCCTGTTTCTACCCAACTCCATCTGAGTTCTCTGACTACCTTGCTGCACATTTTAGCAAAAGCTTCTCACCAGCTTCACAGACTGACTTGTCATCAGGACAATTGTTTCCCACTGCCTAGGAACCAGCTGCCTATGCTGTATTAGCCTCAGACTACTTACCTCTAGGACACCTATGCCTATCCTCCTTTAGACAGAAATGCTTCTCACATCCTGTTGACCAAATGTGGTCTGTGTGTGTATAGGGGACAGAGGGTTGGGAATCAGCCATTAAAGTAGCCACTTTGTGTTCTAGAAATACAGAATTTCATTCAACTGAAAAAAAGAAATGAAATATAAATCACATATGTAATTTTAAATTTCCTAATAGGTTTATCCTGAATGATATAATGTAACAGGTACAGTTAATTTTGTTTTTATATTTTACTTAACCCAAAATATCCCAAATATTATAATTTCAATATGTAATTGTTACAAAATTATCAATGAATATATTCTAGTACTGTATCATATTAGGCCCTAAGAACTGATCGGGCCTTTTGTACTTGCGACACTCACATGTCAATTTAAGTAGCACATATTTAAAGTGCTCTATAGCCATATGTGTTTCTGGCCACTGCATCGGTAGTACAGCTGTATAGAATATGCAAGTTGGGGTAAGAGGAAATACAAGGACGGTTTTGGATTGAAAGGAACTGTAAAGTAACTTCCATAAAATGTATAGTACAAAGTGGGAAATGGAGTCCATCTAAGATAGCTTAGAGTGAAGCAGTGAGGAACATTGGCAAAAGGAAATTACCCACCAAATTGGGGGAAATGTTGCTATTCTGACCTGCAGCTCTGTGTGCAGTTCCCCATGACTCATCACATGCATTATGGTGGGTTCTGACCTTCCTCTAAGTACAAATGATTGTTCAAAGCCAGATATTGTGACTTGATGGCTCTTCCGTCCAAATCTATAGCAAATCCCATGGGCCTAATAGCACTGCACTCTATTGCCATGGAGATAATTACGACCGAGCATTATCACTGCCCTACTGGGTGGGATGAAGTGGAGGATGAGTGCTCAGGGAAGAAGGTCCTTGTTTATTGTACACAAATGACTTGGATAATTAGCCTAAATAGCCAGGAAAAATGGCCCAAAAGTGGGTTAAGATATAAATGACTGTCATCGGAAGCTTGCACCATTGTGAATAAGCCCTTGTAAAAGATCCCAGGAGCTTTTTAGGGTTCTGTGGAAATGCTGTGATGGGAGACAGTCAGGAGGGAAATTAAAGGACTTGAACCTTGGAAAGACTGCTGCAGAGATGTGTGCAGTTTTTTGTACACAGCATGTGACTTCCAAGAGATTCTTTGAGTATTAGGCAGTGTGAGCACCTTAAGATATTTCTTGACCTATTATTTCTATGTGCAGAATAATGAACAGTTACAGGATGAGGTTTCATTACCAAAAAGTAAGGAACTGGGTCTCTTGAAAATGGTGAATGTGCTTCATTCTCACATATTTAGGGTACATAGACCAAGACATCACATATGGTCTTGTTAAAGTCACTGAAAATGACATTTTAAGATTCCTAAGTAGTGAATGTATCATTTTCTCTATTATATCTGGGCATGGCAGCACATAAAAAGCAAAAGGGCCTTAAGTTATTTTTTAAAATTATTAATTCATTCTTATTTAGCTCTCAATTTTTGAGACCAAAAGTATCTTGAAATAGGTTTTGATTTTATGTCTCTAATATATTGCAGAGTATAAAACTTAGAAGTTAAGTGAATTTTCCAGCCAACATCTAGCTGTGACTTTTGACTTCTCTGTTTGAGCATGGATAGCTTAGAATAATGCCTGATTTAATGTTTGGCTGGTAAATATCTCTTCCTCTCCTGAGGTCCCTTTATTGCAGAGGCCAAGGCATTATTGCCTAAAAATGCTATTCCATCACTACAGATGGTAAACATCTGAGAGAAACACATGTGCTTCATTTTGAGACTGGGATGAATGAATAAAAAGGACAATGGTTTGGTGCCTTTTTGCCCACAAATATTTGGGTTTGGCTCTTTTCTTATAAATTCAATAAACTGAGCTCTTGGGTGTTCTCAAATAAGTCACCTTGATAGAAATGCCCTCTTCTGCTGCCATGTTTCTCCATGGCATCAGCAGCAGGGCACAAGGGGTGGGTGCTCCCAAGGGACCCTTCCATGCCCCACTCCAAAATGCTCAGAATTATTTTTGTGGGCTCGGTCTGATTGTGCACACGTGTCTTTCAGTCTGGCCATGCACTGCCCTTCTTACTGGACCATCTGCCTTGGGGGTGGCTGTGTAAATGTGGAAAGGCTGTTGTCACCCGTTGCTTGTGCTTCGTCAAGTCTGTTATTCCCCTGACCCTGCTCTGCTGACTTGGCTCCGAGGAGGCCTGCTGTCCCCCTGGTCTGTGTGTCCCTGTGTCTACTTGTCCGTGCTGTCCCTGGTGAACCAGTAGAGCACTCCTTTGTCTGTTTGAGTGATGTTGGTCATGCAGCCTGCGTCTTCGTTTCTGTGATGTTACCCTGGTTTATTCTACCTCTTACTAACCTATGGTTATTGTTTTCGCTTTTTCTGTTCTTTTGCTAACAAAGTTGCGTTGACCAAAGCTGACCTGCAAGGTAGAGAAGGCTCTTGTTCCCATTACCACTTTGGACTGAAAGATGCCCTGTGTAACTTCTGATACCTTCATTTCCGAGGGCTTCAAGCTGTCACACCTCTTAGACAGCAGCCATTGTGGGGAGGGGGCTGAAACCAGTGTTCTTCAGAAAAGGTGACAGACAGCTCATGTCAATGCATGGTGAATCACTATAGGAAGGAATTCTCATGGGGATTAAGAGCATGATTTCATTGGGGGTGGGGCAAAGAGGCTTGACAGCATCTTATACTGTGACTACTCACAAACACATCAATCCATTCAGGAAATGATTAAAACCTCTCCAAGTGGTGGCATGAAGGGTCTGACTCCTGATTTATTCACCATAGATAGAAGGCAGCACTTTGAAGGAGAAGGAGAAAAAAAGGAGGGGGACATGCGTGTTCTTAATTTATTATTTTCCAGGTCAGAAAGGTCATTTCCTAAAGCAGCATATTTAAGTGCTTGGGCCTTGTGAAAGAGTGTATTATTTTCTCTTAACTCATTCGAGAGAAATATTTCTAGGCACTTGGGAGAGATTAATGTCTTTAAAACATTCCAGAGAGTTGTATTTCCTATTGGGAATTCTGGTTGAGCACTTCAGTTTCCTGTTATGTGATCTAAGGAAAAAGCACTCTTGGGGAAGAAGATTGTTCAGTTTTATCCCGAATACCCTATAAAATGCCTGTATGTGAGGTGTCAGTAGATATTTGTTACAGAAAGTGCCTCTTCTCGCCTTCAAGGAGGCACCTTGTAAAGTCCCTAATGGTCCAGTGGGCATGTTGGGTCAGGGCTCCTTGACCCAGAATGGCAAGGTACGGGACAGGCATGTTGGGTATCTTCTGACTGACCCTCAGACATCCCGCTCCAGAGTTTGCAATCAGTAAATACTGAAGTGAATAAGGCAAAAACCACATAAAAGAATGACTTTTCATCTAAGAGATCATTTACTTCTCTCTGATTTATTATTATATGTCATATAGGTAACCAGTACATGCATCTGTCTCTCAGGAAGACATCAACTCCTAAGGCCCTTCTCTAGTCATCTGACTCTCTGTGACTCTTTTCTCTTTGCCTCTTCTGAGAAAATTCTGAGGTATACTAAAATTCATGAGGAAAAAAAAAAAGGCATGCGCTGAGCTAATACTCTGAAGTCTGAGGAAGACTTGCAGTAATATTTGGTTTCAAAGTATGTCAGTTACTCTTTTTAATGTTGTTTTTTTATGCTCAGTTGTCAAAGAAAGGTCCATTACCTAGTACTCTGTAAATGGAGGAGAGGCAAGGAGGTGGGGTTTGATCTATAGGACAGGGCAATTCAAGATTGCTGAAGCTCCACAGGACCAGATTTAACAGTGCAAACTGCACGGCCTCATATCCTCCTCAGTTTTACTGTTCTTCAAGGTAATAACCACATGGACTTTGAGTTTCTATAGCCTAGCACAGGGCCTCTCACATACAAATGTCATACATGCCAACATAATCTTCAAGTCCCATCGAAAGGAGAAATAGTTTGTGACAATCATACCAAGTGGTGATTGATCTCTGTGCCTATTATAAATTTTTTACCAGATGAAACCCACTCTTCTGTGTAACTATTACGCTCTAATAAAAAACTAAATTGTTTGCCAAAATATAAGCACAGGCTTGGAAACAGGATAGCTTTGAGTATCCTAACTTGCCTTTTAGAAAAGGAGTCTAGTCATCAGCATAAATTTTAAGTTATTACTCTGTTAACATAGACTTTCTTTGATTCTTGTAATTGACTTGGCAATCTGTTTGTGGCAGGAGCTGCTATTTTTTGTAATTATTTTGGTTCATTTTCTCTTTCCCTGTATTATGGCAAATGAGCTTTAGAATGCAAATGCTTTCAGTTTTTATTTTTCTGACATTGGGATAGAGGCCATCACTCATATGGTGGCTTTTTCACTAACCTGTAGTACTAATTAGCATTCAGTAAGAAGGGCGGTAGAACATAGACAAAGAAATCTTGCAGGCAGAAATGTAGAGACAAATGTATTCAGAAGGAAATATAATGATGAGCTAAAGAAGCAGCTTGTTAAGTCTGCATGGATCAGTAGGTTGAATCCTCCTATCATTGTGTTGTTGAGTGGCGGTTCTTTAATTTTTAAAAATTTCACCAGTGATTATGTTATTCATGTTAGCAAGAATGGAATTTTAGTTAACTTAGTGGCCGATACAGAGCATTCGGTACTTAGCTGGTGGTAGGGATGCAGATGCAGTCATTGACCTCAAATAAGTCAGTAGATCTGCCAACAGATACACTGCTGACATGCATTTGCCATATGAGTGTGGAGGAGGACAGTTGGACGCTATGAGCGGAGAGTGGTTAAGGTGGATGCTCACACAGGTGTCTTCTCAGACAGAGCTTGGGCAGTGTCTGAAGGATGAGTGTTTCGGATGAATGAGTTGAGGAACCACGTGTAAGAGCTTGACTGGCCTGGAGAAGCTATAAGAAGACCAGTTGAGTGGAAGTAATGTGCCCATGGAGATGGAATGGAAGATGAAACTGGGTGATCATGGAGACAGGTGATGGAAGACTTGTTCTGTTAGGAGTTGGGCTCATCCTATGGGTGCTATAAAGGAGAAAGATATTTGAGTTATGTTTTAATTGTATCAAGTCATTCTACATCCAGGGTGGAGAATGGATGAAAAGGACAGGAAGTAGAGATCAGAGTTAGCAGAACAGCAGTGTGGTTATGACAGAGAGAAGAGGCATGGCCCTAAAGGCTGTTACTTTACCATACCAAGGAGGAAAAAGTGTTTCTCTCTCAGACAAAACCTCAACGACAGAGGATAAAAAGGAGTTCCTTCTTCTGTTTTCTCCACCCTCCCCTGCCATACTATATTCTCTCTGAAAGCATTTATACTTATACATTACGCAAAATATGACCTGGAAGAACCTCACTGAATCTCTTGATTTCAGGTCAGACTGCACTCTCCAAATGAGAAGAGTTTGTGGGAGCAGAGCCCTCTAGAGTACTTTCCTGAGGTAGTGGGGGCTGCTGTATGGCTTAGAGGTTTAGTCTTTGTATCAGTTTCCCTTGAATAGAATGACAATTTTGATATAACAATTAAAAGTAATTTTCTAATTTACTTTTCATTTTCAAGTGGTGTATTTCTGGAGAGGGAATACTGACTAAAAGCTTGCCCATGTAAGAAAGGAACTACAGAACTATCAAGAAAACAGTAAGTTTCACCTGTTAGGACTGACATAAACTCTGAGGAATAAAAGAACAGCTTTTTATCAGATAGATGATTAATTGGAATAATTTCCCCTCACTTTTCATTATAATTCCTCTTTGTAGGTTTTATTTCTAGAATCAAATGACTTCTTTTCTAGAAATGCAAGTTGACCAAGTACCCATATGGTGGACAGGCAGGTGGGGGACTTGAGAAGTTGATTAAATCCAGGATAACTGCTGACTATTTTGAGACACTCAGTGTATTGAGTTTAAATGTCATGAAAACCTCAGGATTCTTTTAATGCATTTTAGTTGAGAATTGTTGTCAGCTCTTAGTAGGCAGATGAAGTTTTAATTCTCCAACTTGCTTTATTGTGAGGAATATAGTTAGTTTTCCATCTCATTTTCTCCAAAGCTAAAAGCTGAATCACATTTTTCATTATATTTTATGTAATATAATGTAGTACTTGACATAATAGAAATCGGTTCCTCAAAAATGGTTTGCCATATGGGAAATAATAAAAAGGAGAGGAATTAATTTGAACATCCCACAGCAGTTCCAGCCTTTTTTCTTCAACATTGCATGAGCAAGGTTTACCTCAAGAGAACTGTGTAAATATGGCTTACTGCCTGTTTTAATCAGTGCTCCCATTGCTGGTACACATTACCCAACATCCATGAATTAAAAGGTGAGAGGTTTAATATGGTCCTTGTTTTAAGGGGATTCAGTCCATGGTCTGCTGATTTCAAGGCAGAAACAAGGTGGAAGTCTGTGTCAAAGCAAAGTTGCTTAGTTTATGGTAGCTGTAAAGCAGAACATAGATACAGTACCAGAGAGGAAGGGAAAAGGGACCAGACAAAGAGCCTAAGGCACACCCACAAGTGTGCTCCACCAATCACCTGGGTGAATTCCAAAGCCAATCAAGTTGAGACTTCACTGCAAGTGCCATATCCCACCTCATCAACTTTGTATCCAAATATATCTCCTTAAGCCATACTTAATCTTCCACTAAAGACAATAGTAAGTTCATAACTCCACCTAACATAATACAACTATTCTGCATACAACTGAAAAAAATGAGAATCCCTTTCCCAAAGTCATAGCAGTGTCATCATTTATCAAATATTCAAGTCCAAATCTCTTCTGAGACTCAAGGTGCTTAACTGTGAAATCTCTGTGAAAATTTTTAAAAACCAACTTACATAATCTCAAGGTAAAATAGCACAGGGTAAACATTCCCATTCCAAATAAGGATCTAAAAAAATGAATTGGGCCAATGCAATGCTGAAATTCACAGGTGAAACACTGAATTCTGTAGTTTCATATATGGCATCTAAGCAACATGGTGGTGAGATGTGACTTAGAAAGGGTTTGGGTGACTTCACCTTTATGGCCTTGCTGTTGGGAAACTACATGGTTTTCTCTTGGGCTCTGCCCGTGACTGGTAGCTTTCCTCAGCAGATAGTCCACATTTCTGACATCTCCAACTTCTTGTGCTCTCCACTGCAACTTTGTCTGCATTCACGTGTTTTCATGCACTGCCCTGTCAGAGACTGCTTCCCTGGGGGATGAAGGTGAAAGTCTCCTTGACTTTACAACTCAGTAAAAGTAGCACCATATGGAGAACTCCAGGGTATTCTATCATGGGAGCAGCAGCCCAGACTACTTGGAACATGGCTCCAGTGGCCTTTGAGTATCTTGACGACTGAATGGAGAGAAATGAATTCCTGGAATGCAATTACCTAGGAGGCCCTTTTCAAGCAGTTTTCCCAGGGACTGTCTTCTAAAATGAAAGATTCATACTTTTGTACTCTTGAGCCTGCAGTGAATCAGATCTTGCTGATTTCCTAGATACCCTCAAGATACCTTTCTTAGCCCTATACCATGTACATGATTTCTTTTTAAAAGGCACTAATCACTTCACTAGTCATGACTCCTTTGGCCCCATCTTATATATTGTTTCTTTGGGGCCAAAATTTAAATTTTTAAGCAATTTTTCTGCTCTGTCCTTCCCCATTCTTGGTATAAATCTGGCTTAGAACAGTCAGTAGGATCTGTGCCACACTGTAAATGTTCAACTACCTTTTAATTTCTTCTGCCACATCAGTTAGTCTACCTTCTTTAATTCCTTTTTCCCCTGAAATCAAAATTTAGACAATTCTTTTTGGCTGAATGTAACACACATGACCTCTTGTCCAGTTGCCAGTGAGGTCTTCATTTGCAAAGAAAACTTCCTGAAACTGGCCTTTATTATTGTCCACATTCTTATTAGCATTTTGATCTTCTGAGCTCTTACCAGAATCACCCATCAATTTCTTGTTACAGTATACTAAGATTCCTCTAGCCCACATCGCCAAACCTTTCAAACCTCTTCCCACAAACCAATTCCAAAGTATTCTAAACCACATGGTCAGGTACAGTCACAGCGACAGTCCCACTTCTCTCTTACCAATTACCTGTGTTAGTCAGCTGTTCTGTTACTGGGACATAATACCCAGCATCCACAATTTGAAGGAGGAAAGGTTGAATTAGGTTTGTGTGTCTAGAGAATTCAGTCCATAGTCAACTGGCTCCAAGATGGAAACATCATGGCGAAAGAGCATTGTGGAGCAAAGTTGCTTAGCTCATAGTAGCAGGGAGACAGAACAAATGTACAGTGCCATTGAAAAGATCAGACATAGACTACAAGATCATGCCTCTACACCCTACCTAGACACATGCAGAAGTAGGTTTCACCAATCTCCTGACAAATTCCAAAGTGAAACAGATTGACAATCCACCCTAATCTCTACATCATCTTAATTTATCTTGGTTTTGAACTCATTGCTACTGAAACACCCAACTAGAACAGGAAGAGAACACTTTTTTTTTTCCCACCAGGACTAGTAATACTGCTTATTGAGAGACTGCTTGGTATAAGCACATGCTAAGTACTTGGCATGTTATGGATCCACTGGGACCGTGACTTTACATGATAATACATTATATATGTAGATACCATCTTCAATTTCATGGTGACTTTATAAGCATTGCATGTATTATATCATTTAATCCTCCTACCATGTGAAGTAGTGTAACCGGCACTATAAAATAGAACCTCAGACTTTCTCCTGTTGAACACATAGAGACATTCCTCTCTTCTCTTTAGCCCCTCAAAAGTGAGAGGATATGCAAATACAAGCAGGAGGAGACCAGGAGACTGGTTTGATTTTTACAAGAAAGAGGAAGATAAGCCGAAGATGGCTAAAAGAGATAAAGCAAATGTAAAATCTTCATGATCTCTCTCTGCTCCCCCTGTCCTGTTCCTTGCCCACCGCAAATTGTAAGATAATGATTGTGGCAATTGTCACCTTCTAGCTCCTCAAGCTGGCTTTAAATAAATCCTTTTTTAAAAAAAATCAAATATATGGTGTTCTTTAGTTTGGTCAGCAGTGAGCAGATGAGTGTATGAGTCTAAGTGACTGGCAGCAATTGTAAAAATTCACATTTCTGTTACGAAGGCAGAGAAACTGAGGTCCAGAGTTTATGTGGTCAGGCCAATGTCATGTTGCTACTAATAGGCAAAACTGGATTGTAAAGCCTGTAACCCTTTCCTTACTACATCTTATAGTCTCACAATTCCCAAAGCAGAAACTAACAATTATCTGAGTGTCTTCAATTTGAACTTCATAGGAGGCAGTTTTCTTATCAATAGTGTTTTAATAATTTCTCGATGACACTTGCACAATGCTAATTAAAGTATTTTAAGTTATCTTCTTTTTGCTGAGCATGGCCTCTGAACCCTCCCGCAATTCCCCTTAACATACCCTGTATTGCCCCTACAGACCAGTCTAAAAGAGAAAAAGCTGGTCATGAGGCCTAAAGACTTAGGTAGGCTAGTCCAAAGTTTTTAAAAACAAAATGATCTCATTATTGGGCTCTTATAGCCCAGGCATTCCTGAAAAGAGAGTAGAGAGATCTAGGAAACATTCTGATACCAGTCACTGTCTCAACCCTAGCAAACACCTTAACTGGGGTACACATCGACTCCTGCCTCTCCACTCTCAAGGAGATGTCCCATGCGTAAATCGCTTTCTGCTTAAGGTGTAATTATGCTTCTCAGTTCATTAGCCACTGGCGCCAGCACAGGGATTTTCAGGAATGCTGCAAGCCGGCTGACATGATGTAACATGTTATAGTTCGAAGTTGGCAATGGTGGGAGCATTTTACACTATGAAAATCAACATGTTGCAAATTATGTTTTTCCCCCATGGCATGCTAGATTTTAAGCATATACCACTGATCGAAGGCTACTGGAGATAAAGTCTCATGAAGGCATCTCAGTTGTAACCAGTGCCTGTGATCATTTTATACCTAGTGTGATGAAAGGGTTGAAGCGATTGAGGAGAGTTAAGGTGTTACTGAAATGACTACTAATGTGAGAACTTATTGTTTTCACTCATCACTGTGGGTGTGTGAGCTTTTAAACTCCCCCTTGAGAAGAGAAGATACAAGGAACTGAACAAACTTGATAAGAGAGTGTTCCGTGCCCTGCTAATTAGTGATGAGACATAGGCTTGGCCTTCAAGACAAACAGATGGTGCTGGTTTAGTAATCTTTATACATTTTAAATTAGGACGTCTGAGGCATATGTTTGGTACAGGGCACATACTTTTTGATACCAGTGTGCCATGCTTCATGTAGAACTTCCATTTCAAGGAATTACATGTAAGAGATCCTCCATCAACTTTTGATTTTCTAGAACATGAAGAGGAGTTGACTAAATCAGGGTGCATGTGCTGTTGAGGTGGGTCAGCCATGAAATGACAGCCTGGGACAGTTCTTCAATTGAAAATCCGTCTCACATTCAAGAGTGATGGGACAGTTGTCACAGCCACCACATTATCATCTTTAAAAGCAAGCAAACGAGCAATCCCCCACACGAAAGAAAAAGACACAATTTTTTTTTTCAGTGAAGTAAAAACAGAACTGGGAGATAGAGACCAAAGTACTAACATTATCGACAACTTATTTAGTATTATTCTCAGACATATTTCAGTTGTCTTTTTACTTTCTTTACTAGACAAAGAGAAGTCACCATCTTTTCTCAGTATCAAAGATGACTATGTTTGTGAACACTGATTACACATCAAATACAAAAATGCTGTTCACCATCCTTGTATGGGACTTTCCTAAGGCCTTCATGCATTTTTAAACTATCAATAACAATGGCGATGAGGAAAAAGGAATATATATATATATATATATATATATATATATATATATTTCCAGAGGTTTGTGTTATCTTAGAATATCTGATATTTAATTTGGAAGAGTATTTTAGAAAAAATGTGACTGTTCTTTAAGATGTGGTTATATGAACATGCATTTGATGTAGATTTTATTCATATAATTGGACAACACTAGATCTTCTTGTTCATTTTCATTTAAATTTTGAATTGAAGTGGTATTTGAACATTTTCTTTGTAAAAATACTTCAATTCTTAAAGTATCCTCTATTCTGGTTATAGTTTGGAAATTCTCTATTTAAATTACTTTTTAATCTGATGGTACTGCAAACATATTCTCCCAGTTGATTCACCTATATCCATTAGAGGATACATTGGTGGGCTATAGAATTAGCAACTTTGGGTTTATAACCTCACCTTGCTGCTTATTATCTGTAAGATCTCAAAGAAATAACCTTACTTTCCTTTGCCTCAATTTACTTTTCTAAAATCTTGCCTTCTGACTCAATTGACAATCTATCATTTAATTTTGAAATTCTGAATTTTTCTCATGGAGGAACTGTTCTTATTATTCTGATTCTTTAATAAATTTAATTACTATTTTGTTATGTGTTTAATAAGACTAACTTAATTAATAATTTTATAATATTTAAAACAATGTGTAGCACATAGTAAGTGTTACGTAAATCATATCAATTGTTATATTCACTTTCTGATTTGTACATCATCCTACATCAATAGATATGCAATGAGAAACATTTTTGAAACTTCTCCCAACAGAACATGTTTGTTTCTCCTTTTTTTGTCTTGAGACATTGATATCTGCATGAACGATATACTTTCAGTACAGTAACATAAAACATACTCTTCATAAATAATGTAGTGCAGACATCTGAAGTGAAATTGTCATCTACAAAGTGTTCTAGTCTAACTAAAGCTCTTATTTATTTATTTATTTTTTGCGGCACCAGGCATTGAACTCACAACCTCGCGCCTGCCAGGGCTGGTGCTTAAGGCACTGAGCCAAGCTCCCAGCCCTGGTTTTTTGAGGCAGGGTCGCACTATGTAGCTCAGGCCGGCCTTGTGCTCGCGTTGTAGCCCAAGCCGGCTTCGAACTCACAACGCTCCGCCTACCTCAGCCTCCCGAGTGCTGGGATTAAAGGCATGTGCCACCACGCCCGGCTTTAAAGCTCTTATTTAATATGAATTGTAGCTAGGCTTGGGGACATAAGGGAGTTCCTTTTTTCAATATCTGGTGACATGGAATGTGGCTAATCATTGAAGCAGAGGAAGGAGTATGGTCCCAGTATCAAGCCAACCCATTTTGAAAAATGCATGGTTTCAAGTAAAACTCTGTTTATATGAGTTGACGTTGGTAAATTCTACAAGTAAATTCTTAGGAATAAGAATGAATGAGTCATTTGAAAATGCAGGTGCGAGACAGTGAGTCTGTGAGTCCAGCAAGAGCAAAGGGACTAGAGCTGGAAGTTTGACTCAGTGTCTTAGGCACCTGTCTGGCAGGTATGAAGTTGTGAGTTCAATTTCCAGTGCCACAAAAAAATAAAAAATTTAAAAAATTAAAAAAAAAAAAAGCGCAAAGGGACATAGCAGGGCGTCGTGGCACACGCTTTTAATCCCAGCACTCTGGAGGCTGAGGTAGGAGGAGCTTTGTGAGTTCAAGGCCGGCTTGGCCTACAATGTGAACGCAAGGCCAACCTGAGCTACATAGTGCGACCCTGTCTCAAAAAACCAGGGCCGGGAGTTTGACTCAGTGGCGTAAGTGCCTGCCTGGCAGATGTGAGGTTGTGAGTTTGATCCCCAGTGCCACCAAAAAAATAAATAAATAAATAAATAAAAAAGGAGCAAAGGGACTTGTACATAGGAATGGGTCCTGGACTGTGAGCCATTGCCAGGACCACTGGAAAACTCCTAGCAACTCAAATCTCTGGTCCTGCCCCTAGTGGCTACATCTGGGCAAGGCCTGGAAATGAGTTTTTTTTTCATCAAGACATCCAGATGCAGCCTATTTGGGGACAACACCCTGACCATCACTGTGTTTGAGAGGACCTGAAAGAGGAAAAGGATGGCCAGATTCCTCCAAGCTGGGGGCAGGTAGAGGAGAGTGAGCTGGAGCAGGAGGCAGGAAGCAGAAGGCTAGCGATTGCAGCCTGCAAATGAGGTACACATTCCGTCCCAGACTAATGAAAAGTCCCTGAGTGTTCTGTTGGTCCCCAGCAAAATTTGTTCTTGGATGGCCATGGGATAATAAGTCTTCCTGAATTATCTGATCCTATATGGTGTTTACTCCTAAATACAAATAAGGATCAAATTCAGAGAAATTTGGAAATAACCTGTAATTTGCTCTGTATTTGATTCCTGAACAAGCTTTGAGAAGTGAGAAAACTTTACTTCTGCTTACTTGGCCAAGCAAAGTCAGTCATTCTCCCACACTCTGGGTTGGAAATCATCACCCCACACCATTTCGAAAAATATGTGAGACAAAAAGCAAATCAGGGGTGAGTACAATTCAAATCAGATCAGAATTTACTGAAACATGTTCTCTGAGCTACACCATAGATTGAGTGCAGAAAGGACCTAGCCAAAGCATGCTACATGATTTCTACCAGCAAGCATTTGATCTTTGATGATAAATAGTGAACACTTGAAATGATTAGAAGATTGCATAAGCTGAGGATGGTGCGATGTATGATGAAATACTGAATCAAACGTTATCATTTGCACAAGCTAATGCATATATTAAGTGCAGTGACTACTAAGAACGAGAAGAATTGTTACTTAAAGTTACTAGGGAAGCATTTCATCTGAATGAGGCATTCAGGCTGTTCTTTTGGAAATGGTTAAAATATGGAGTTAGAGGAGGAGGGAAAAGGCATGGAAAAGTCTTTGTCCTCAGGTTCAATCAACATGCAAAGAATTATTGTGTTTTCCCCCAATTTTTCCTATTCTGCTGCCTTTCAAGGGAAAGCTTTCCATGTGTTTCTGAATCATGAATACAATTGAATTACTAGTCCATTGTCTGGTGAGAGCTATTTGGTCAGGGAACCCTGTGGACTTCTCAGAAGCTTTTATCCTTTGAAAGAAGCTGTCCTGATTTGCCATTTTAATGAAACTTGTATGACACAATGCTCAAGTTTAAGACCCACTGAGAACATGACCATGTGTTTCCTTTCATCTCTACATGGGGGAACTAACATGGCAAATAGGAGCTGCAGAAGCCCAGCAGCAGGGCTGTTCCCCAGTGTTAGTAATTGTCATGAACTTTCTTATGTCATCTCTTAATAGCTTTGTCTTATGAATGATAGCTTCTACTGCTTCCACCTTTCATGAATAAACACAGAATGTCTTGCCACCCAGATGGTGAACCCTTTGTAGTCCTGTACCTCTTTTGAACATGCATCCTTAGGATCCTGCATGGCTACATTTTGTATTCTGAGCCTGTGTGAGGCTTAGCTTGGAAATTGCAAAATATGCAGTAATTGCTGTGTGTGTTCTTTTAAATTCATCCAGTGCTTTTGTGCATTAGTTCCTGACTGATATATTTGATGAGTCAAAGGTCACTTCTCCTTTGTTGAGGCTTTTTGGGAAATCCATGAAGGAGTTATCTTGAACACTAAGGTATTTTCTTTTAGCTCAGGCATTTCAGTAGGTATGGATTTATTATGAAGCCTAAGGTTAAGGCAAAAATATGGAATAAAAAAAGAGAATGGTTTAAGAGAAGTGCCAGAATGACAGAGAGATTTTGATAATAGTCTGTGAGGCAGGGATAGCCAAACACCTTTTGATTTTGTACTTCTAAAATGAAAAGATTCCGAGAATGTCTCCAAACTAGCTACATTTTTTCTTGTAAATTATGTGCATCGCCATTATTCTTATATATACTCAGTACATGACACACAAAGAAAAATAACAAAGACCGGGATGAAAAATTAACAACTATTTAATGTTCTTTTCCTCTTTTGAATCCTCTGGAATATGTTAGGGTGCTTTTAAGAGGACTCACCTCTAAAATACCTGAAAAACAGCATGGTATAATGAAATGGTTGTCACAATTTAGGCTGCATCAGAATTTTCTGAAAGCTTATGAAACAGATTTCTGCCTCCCTCAAAATTTCTAATTTAGGCCCGGAATGGGGGCAAAGGATTTGTGTCCTGACAAGTTTGCAGTTGATGCCGGTCTGAGGACTATACTTTGAGATTCCCTGGTGTAGTTAAAAGCATATTCTCAAAGTTAGTCTTCTTAAGGTGGACACGAACATTCTTGACAAAATATGTTTTACCTCTCTGTGCTCAGTTTTTTAAAAAATCTGTGAAGTGGAAGAAATCATTTTTACTTACCTCTTAGAGTCCCTGGACAGCTTAGTAAGGTAATGCAGATAAATTGCTTACTACTCGGTATTTATCACCTGCAAAACAACAATGCATTTTGAATACTTTCTCTTCTTCTTCCTTTTCTCTCCATCATGATCAGTTTTGTAATGTCACAGTTTCTTAATGTCACAAAGTAGTCTTTGGGATGTTTAGTTTTAGGATTCATTCAGGATTCTCATTCCGTTAGACTTGTGAGAATGCATTTTTTTTCCTATCTTAGCGTTATACATGAGGAAAAACCATGCTCCCAGTGAGATTGTCTTTCTAATTGAGTAGTAGAGATGAAGCTCTTTTGCAAAGTCTGCCTAAACGAGAACAGTGTGTTCAGCCCTCTCCCTTTTGTGTGTCAGTTTTGATAGTTTGTGGCTAAGTGTTAACTTCTGTCATCTTTTGTGTATATTCAATTCTTGTTGCATGTGATGGAGTTGACATTTTTGGTGGTTGTGATTTTAAATGTTTGGAGGCATGAGAATGGTAAATGCAGGTGATTTCTTTGAATTCGACTAATTTTTAATGTTTCCTCTCTCCTTCTTTCTCCTTCCTCTTGGGAATTACTAGGTCCCAGTACCACCTGCCAGGAAGACTCTTGCGCAAACCAGGGCGTCTGCATGCAGCAGTGGGAAGGATTCACCTGTGACTGCTCCATGACATCTTATTCTGGAAACCAGTGCAATGATCGTGAGTGCAGTCTTTCTATACCGGGCTTGTGGCTGTCATTTCTGATCATGAGTAATACTTCAGTACATCAACTGACATAGTTTTTATGAGAGGATTAATGTAGTATAAATTATTCTAGGGCTGATGACAGAGAATTGACAGTGCTATAGGCATGTCTATAACTTGTGTCTCCACTTTCCTCTCATGGTAGTTTCCTAACATGGCCATTTTAAAGACCAGCAAATATTGAGATTTGTCAAAAAATCATGACTTTGTGCTACCTGCTATTTTTCTAAATGTACCCTTCGTTGTAGAAATTTGTTCTTAAATCTAAACTTATTTGCCTATTATAGTTCTACCACATGGAAGCAGGTGCCATTATGATGCCATGTCCCTCTTGTCTATTTGGTTTTTCTTGATGCCTTACTTCCCAGCTCTTTAGTTCACATTTCCATTTTTCAAAATAGCTTTTTGCTCCACATACTGTTTCATTCTTTTAAGATACATTAAGAAGTAATGGGAAACATAACAATCTAGAGAGAAAATTATGTGATACCCACTCATCCAAATATATGTCTCTGTATCTGTCATGCAAATGATACAATGTCTGCAAAGGGTTTGGCATCAGATTGCTTTTGCCATGTATTTTGGTATTACTGAAAATCTTCTTTCCATATTTATGATTTGGGAAGACTGTTCTATTCTGTAACAGGCAGTTATGGTCCAATCCAGGGCACCTGGGGAATTGTGCTATATGCTATTTCTTTTCCCTCCAATTTGTCTGCATAGGACTCACTAGAAAGGCATTTTTCCCTCTAACTGGTGGTATAATGCTTCTTTATCCTCACAAGTTTATCCCTTATCACACATACATCTCACTGTAAGTAAAAAATAGTCAAGAAGAGACTGTTCACAGCAAA
>RJWM01028135.1:0-25964 GCA_004363535.1 Dasyprocta punctata | reverse complement strand
AAAAAAATCCACTTAAAGGCTAATCAGAACCATGCAATTTCAAAGGAAGTCTGACTATGCAGGTGTTCCCTTTGCTGAAAATTATTGCTAGGCAGTTTTAGCCATTACAAGACACTAAGTTCTACTGCAGATTGGACCATTCCGCAGGGCTTCTCATCTTAGCTCCTGAGAGATGAGGAGAATAAGTGTAAGAATTTTGTGTCATTAATCAACATTCATGACCATTATGGGTTTTAGTAGTAAATATCAAAACACAGTGTTTGTGCATTCTTCTAAAGTTGAAAATTTTTTGTCATTATCCTAGCTAATATATGTGGCAATATGTATCCTATTTTGAAAATTTTCTTGATATAACTATATTTCAAGTGATTTTGACCTTCTAAATAGTACCATATAATTATCAATATATGTAGATGAGAAGCATGTGCATATCATTAAATTTAAGAAAAATGGCACAATAATGAAAGGCATAAACATTTCAGTAAGAGTGAAATGTCAAAAATTGGACTAACAATGAGTGAATGAAAAACTAAGAACTGTCGCATTCAAAAATGAAAAAGAAAGCAAAGGACAATTTATTTTTCTCACATTTGACTAATTAGTTGTCAATCTTACATCTTATTACACTTAAACCTTATGTCAGACCTTTGTGTAACAAGACATTTGATTGACAAGGTAGGTTTTTATACATGGATGCGATGTTATACTCATGTATAACTAGGAATTTGATTGACAAGAAAAATATCAATACATCTTTATATTTCCATCTAAGAGTTAATACAACCAGAAGCAAAAATGAAATGCAGCCAACAAGCATTTGATGTATTTCTTTTGAGTAGTATATAATTATCTTGAAATTAATTTTATTTTAGGACTGATCTTAGATCTTTTGGTATACTATATATTAGGAATATATTAGAAATATGTTTAAACATTGAAATATATATGTACTGAAGACCTTGATCCCAATTTCATTATAACACAGTTTGTTATATGGATTTAGGCATAGCAAAAATAAAATACTGTTCTAAAGTATAGCAATCAATTAAATATTAGAGCAAAAATATCAGAGTGAGATATCTCATGATAGTGTTATTCAAATGTGCCATCAGATTTCTTTGTGGTTTTCTATTCTATTCCGTTATGTTTGATTTTTTCTATGTCCGAAAGTATCTGCAGCTATTTCGAAGACAACGAAAGGCATTATGCTAACTATTGTTGGTTTCAAAGGTTTTGAAGTCCTGTATCACTTATGCTGATTTATTTTTGATTGGTTTTATTACTTGTTTTTTGGTTTTATCCTCTTTAAAATAAAGTTTTAAAAAGTGTATTTTAAATATTATTTACTAAATAAATCATACAAGCTATGCCAGAGTAGAAATCAGACCATTTTCATTTTATTTAAACTTGGATGTTTTAAAATTATTTTTAAAACATCAAAGAGTATTTAAAGAATATCATTATTATGCCAAAATCTTGTGCCCTGGTTAGTAAATGTTGATAAACAACATTGAACATGTTTCTTTAGCATTAAACTTTCATGGTGTTTGAAATGCTGCTATAAACTGTGAATACCAGGGTATGGGAAATATTGTCCTCTGAGCTCTTTGAGCCATACTCTTTTCCTGGGAACCACTAATGGGACCAGAAAGTATTTTAGGAAATACCATTGTGAACATTTTTCCCTTTGGTATAAGTATATGAGGATTGCCTGATTCTATGAATAATACTATGCCAAAAAAGCAGTACAGTTTGCCGAAATACAATCAATTCTTTAAAACATTTTTTGTCAGGATTTAATTTTTGATAAAATATTGTAATCAATGAAGGAGAATTATTTATAATAGCAAAATACTTGCAATGCTTAGATATGGAAACTAAGGTTCAGTATGAAATAGTATTCTGTCCTTAAAATCACAATGGTAGAATTATATTTATTGACATGAAAAGGTGGTCCCAATATACCATTAAGTGACACAAGCAAGCCACAAAATAGTGTCTAAAATGATTAAATTTTTTTAAAACATATGAATATAGGCCCATATAGGTCAGACCAAATGGACTTATCTAAATCACAACCTTCTTGATATAAAATAAATTGAAAAAGATGTCTATGGGCAATGAAATATTTCCAAATATTTAAAAGAGACCATAGAGTACTGATCATGTCTGGTTGGTTATGGGTCCTGGCTTCCTTTGTCTCTGATAAGTCTGAGACAGTGGAAATGCATGGAGAATGGATAAAAAATTTGTGGGCTAGTAGTTTCCATAAGTCCGTTTGAAAAAGTTAGCCTACATTCAAGGTTAGGTTGCGTTATTGGTTTTCAGTGAACTGAATTGAATATCCAGAACTCTTAATAATACTATATTTTAAAACACTGGTGCATTTAAAGCTTGTGGTGCATACCTCTAATCCCAACACTTAAGAGACAGAAGCAGGAAGATCTCAAGTTCAAGTCCCATCTCAGCAACTAACCAAGAACTTGCCTCAAAAAAAAAAAAATAAATAAAAATTAAAAAAAAAGGGCTGGGTATTAACTCAGTGATAGAGTCCCATTCATTTCAATCCTTAGTGCCATTGAAAGCAAACATAATTTAAAATCCTCCAAAACAACAATAAAAAAACCCAAAAACACAAAGCAAAAACATCTGTGAATTTAAACAAGACATTATCCAGTTTTTCCTATTTATAATCTTCAAGATTAGTCTACAATAGCTAGAAGTGCTATTTTGTCCATCCCTCCTCTAGTCAGTTACCCCTCAGGCAGTAGTTCAGCATCATGGGTGAAGAGTTGGATGCATCCGTTTAATCCAATATCACATAATGATGCCAGTTATTTCAAACCACTGATCGATGTCTAATATGAAAACAAGCTCTATAGAATTTCTTGGCTTTTTGTTTGAGTCATTTTTTCAAACAGAGATCTATAGATAGGTGGGTTTTTATAATGCCATGAACCCTCACGAGTTTTATAGGATGTATACAAAGTTTGTGAAAATATTATATTAGCATAAATGTTGCTGTTTAGACTGAAAGGTACTGAAATAGTTTAAAATAGACAATGTAAAAGAATTCCATTGGATTTCAAAATTCTACTGGCAAAAAGAAACCAGAAAAAGTACTCAACCGCAAACATTTACCACTTTTTCAATGCAAATCCAAGAGCCCAGAAGGTTCAGGTTAGAGTCATAGACAGTTACTCCCTGGCCATTTTCCAGCTGAATTTGGAATCACTGTAAATCCATGATTCCCTTGGCCTACCATTCCCCCCCTCCTTTTCTCTTTAACAAAAATATCTATCACATATTTCAGAGAATAGACAATAACGTGATCCCATGATTCACAGCTCTTGAGCGTTTACATCATTATATAATCTCCGTACTGACAACGTGAGTAGGACCTATGACTAGCTTTTGTCACACAGAGTGTGCGGCATGCATGTGAATATCACTAGTGTTTATATTTAAAATTTTTCATATTCTGTCTTGCTTGCTAGATGGCTTTGAAAAAACCAGGTGTTATATGCTGCCTAGTAAGAGGTGCCTGTGGTTAGAAAATGTGCGCAAACCTCAAGGAACCAAGAGTGAAACTCCCCAAATAGCAAGAAATGAATCACCAGGTCATATGGTTGCAAAGATATGAGTTCTTTCGATTTTTCAATGAACATATGAATGGATAATTCTCATTGAATCTCTCAGTGAAAATTCAACCTTGATCAACCTCTTGACTACAGTCTTGCAAAAGAACCAGTAAAGTCATGCCTGGATTCCTGACTTATAGAAACAGAAATAATTTATGTGTGTGTCATTTTTATGAACTGAATATTCATGCTTCTTATCTATTTATATGTTGAAATCTTAACTTACAATATTATGTTAAGAAATGGAGCCTTTGGAAGATAATTACATCGTAAGAGGAGAGCCCTCATGAGTGGGATGAATAACCTTTATAAAAGACACCTCAGAGAATGTACTTTTGACTTTTTTGCATGTAAGAATACAGTGAGACACATCATCTATGAAGAATGAGCTCTCACCAGAATTGTATTTTCCATCACCTCCATCTCAGGCTTCCTGTTTCCAAAACTATGAGAGGTAAATCTTTGATGTTGATAAGCCATCCAGTCTATCATAGTAGCCAAACTAAAATAGTTATTTTTATCAGCTCTTGTGGTTTATACATTGTGTCAACTTGAGAAGTCCAGAAACTTAATTAACTAACTCAACAGCTTTATATCTTGGGGTGTAGAGCACAAGCAGTCAACTGTTCATTGTGTCAATTTGAGAAGGTCAGAAGTTTAAGAGATTCAGCAGGGAGCCAGGGTTCTTTGTAAATATCCTCATCCTGTGCAAAGGAAGGCAAAGAGATTTGTGAATGCTAAACCCACCCTGGAGGAGGGGGTGGCCTGTGTACAATATAAGGGTGGAGAAGAGGCTTGTTCTTGCCCCTTTTACTCTGGCTGCTTTTTGCTCTGGCTGCTGCCTTGAAGTGTTGCCTCAGTGCCATGCCACCATGCCTTGGAACCAGCTGATTATGGACTGAAACTTTCAAAAACTGTAAGCTAAATAAACCTTTCCTTCCCTAATTTTGGGTGTCAGGTGTTTTGTCTCAGCAAGGAGTGAAAAGTAACTGAGACACCAGCCAACATGTAGTACTTTTTCACTTAACAATTGAAAACAAACACAGCAGTTACCCTGTGTCTATCTTACCATTATATGTACCAGGACTCAATTTGGTGAAAAGATTCTGAACTCTGGGTTGATAGTATAATGGGATGAAATCTTGAGGACCCTGGAAAAGGGGAAGTGCATTTTGTAAGTGGGAGGGATGTGAATCACTGGGCCTTAGAAACAAATCATTACTTTAGCTTATGCTCAAGAGTAATAAATATACATGTGTGTGAATATTAGTGTTACATCCCATGGTGCTGGAATCATCAGCCCACCCTCAACTTTCCAAGACTTATTTCTGCCTATGAGGTGGAATGAGGAAGAGGAGACAGAAGATGATGCAAAGCAAAATTAAAGTTTATTTGAATAAAGAAATGGCACATAGCCACTGTGAGGAGTAGGGACTCCAGAGCTGAGTAACCGCCAAATACACAGTGATCCTGTTTCATGGGGTTGAGGCCCAGGGAAACCCTTTCTTTGAGGGCAGTTGTACCTGATTGGCTTATTGCTAAAGGTTTGGCATTTGTGGGTTAATAAGGCAAGGGGGGGCAGGCATGTCAAGCTGCACAAGGAGGAACTAGGGTAGACAGTATTGGCTGCAAAGAGGCAGAAGCAAATAAATAAATAAATACACATACAGCTTGCATTGTGTGTAAAACCACAAAACTGCCTGGTACTTCTCACACTCTCGGCTTATCACAGAGGCTGCTTTTTTTCCCTACCATCTAAAACGGTCAGTGTCCTTATTCTAACCCTACCCAGGAGTTCCCTCTTTCCCTATACTAGGAAGCAAGAGTCAGTGAGAACTACTTTGGAGCAGGATTCTTGGGAGCCATTTTAGAATTGTGTCTTCAAGAGCTATATTTCTTCTCCTATAATTCTCAGTCTTGTTTTTGAATTTTGTTCCATTTATACTTAATGCAATTTATTTGAGATTACCATCTTCTTATCTTTTTTATGTAGCAATTCATCTGTCTTTAGTATTTCATTTTTTATTTTGGTCTATACAACTTTTAGAAGTATTTTGGTGGTTGCCTTGAAGAATACAATGTGCATCTTTGAGTTACTAAATGAAATATAAATTAAGCATCATTCTGTTTTCTAGACAGCTCATTACTTTGGAATATTTTAGCAGCATTTTGAATGCTCTTGTCTTTTGTATGTATTTTATATACATATAAATGCCAACACACATATTTATATATTTAAATGCCTCAGAATAGTACAGTCTTTATATCAGTATTTTATTATGTTCACCCACAATTTTTACCACTTTAATTGTTTTTCTTCTTATGCTTCTGAACATTTAAATACCATCTTCTTTTCAGCCTACTGAATCCTCCTTTTATTTATTTGTTAGAACCGGTCTCCTGGATTTGAATTATTTCCATTTGCTTGACTAATAATGCCTTTATTTTGCCTTCTTTTTTTGAAAGATTTTTTCACAAGGTATAGAATTCCAAGTTTGCAGGTTTTTTCTTCTCTCTTTCTTGCCATGATCTACGAAGGTTGCATGCCATTATCTTCTGACTTCCTTTTATTTTTCCACTGACATGCAGTCAGCTGTCAGCTTTGTTGATCATTCTGTGAAGGAAATAAGACTGCCCTTCAAGTCCCTAGGAGCATTTTAAGGAGTACTCCTCCCTAATTTCCAGTGGTTTTTCTATTAGAGAAATAGTTTTGTTTATGTAACTATGCATTGTTAGCATGTGTTTGATCTGTCTCTGAATGTCTTTTTTAGTTTGGAAAATTCTCTACTATTATCTCTTCAATTATTTATTTTGTCTTTTTTTTATATTGCTGCATAACGCATTACAACAAACAGTGACTCAAAACATAGCATTTTACAGTTTCTGAAGGTCAGGAATCTAGGTACAGCAAATCGTATTCTCTGCTGCGACTCATAAATCTGAAATTATGACGTTAGTTGGTGCTGTTATCGCATTGGAGACTTAGGATCATTTTCCAGGCTTATTGGTTTTATGGCTTTAAAACTACAATTTTCTGCTTTCTTAACTGTTAACTCAGGCCCTTCTGAGGCCTACAGAGTGTCCCTTACTTTGAATCTTTCTCAACTCTGAAATTCTCACGCAGTTAGGTCAGGTCCAACAATAATGATTAACTTTTTGATTAGTTTTAGCTTGAAAATAATTTCTGCCACATAACATAATCATGACAGTGATATCCCTTACTGTTAATATATCCCTGTCACACAGAGGAGGACCCTACACAGGTTATGTAAACAAAAGGAGCAAGTCTCTTAGGGGTCATTTTAGAATTATGTCTATCAGAGCTATATTTTCTCTAGTATTATTTTGAATCTGTAATAATAAGTTTCTTAGACTTTTTCACTATCTCCCTGAGAACTTTTATTCTCTTGTTATGTTGATCACACTTTTATTTCTTTTACCCTTCTGCTTTAGTTTAGCTCTGTCCAATATGCTAGTCAAAGAGAGCAATTGAGATTTCAATTTCACTTTTGAACAGTTTATGGAAATCTTATTTTAAAAAATTGTAAAAAGTTTATTTTTTGTACTTGGAATTTCTACTTGATTTTTTTTCTAGTTTCCAAGTCTTTGTTATTTCTTGAGTCTGACAGTTAATTTCTAAATATTTCAATCACAATTATTAAGAATTTTATTTTACTCCTCATCGGACTCCCCTGGCAATAAGGACCCCTAATCTAGAAGATCCTAATTTGAGCATAGGAAGCCATTTTTTTTTTTTTTTTTTTTTGTACCAGAAATCTAACTCAGGACCTTGCAATAGCCAGGCAAGTGCTTGTACCACTGAGCTACGTACCCAGTCCATGGGCATGGGAAGCATACTCCCCGTGGGGTCTCTGAGATTTATGGTGAGAGAAACATTCCTATTTGTAGTTCTTTGTTCTCAATTTTCAGAGATTCATCATTGCCGTTAACTCAAAGTATTTGATTTATGTTGAAGGATAATACATAAACTGTACAAAGTGTTAATGATAATAAATATTTCTACCCTTCCAAAGTGTTAAATAGAGTTATTGTCACTCACGACTCCCAAATGCTTGGTAAATCATGCAGCAGAATTGTCAGGAATTCGTGGTCTAGATCTAGCTCCTCTTTATCTGGAGAGCCATGAACCAAATCAAATGAAAAAAAAGATGAAACAAAACACAAATTATCTGCCCCCTCCCCACATATTTAACAAACTGTGATGAGATCGGCGCAGAAGAGAGCCATGAAATATCTCCACTGGAAAAGAGAAAATAGGAAGACAAAGTAACTAGTTCATGGTATTTTTCTGAGCAAAACTTGTCAAGATCCTTTCCTTATGATACAGGGAATATTGTTAGTTCAGCCTCTGATTCTCTGTACTTCTGGAAGAATCTTCCAAATCTATTGTGTTGCATTGGTCTTAGCTCTGACTTCTGAAGCTATTTCCTCTTCTAATGTCCTAATTGATAATTTCTGAAGAGTGCATTATAGAGTATACCCTTTGAATTTATAGGTAGCTTTTTTTTTCAGCCTGCTTTTTGACTAAAAATTGTGGATTGAAAAATCTTTTTAAACTTCAAACAGTCTCAGTCATATTTAGTACATGTTGGCAGTGTTTTTATAAATAATGGTGTCAAGAATTTTGTAGATATTTTAATGTGAGTCACACTGACTTACATAATTCTGTTTTGAGACATGTGTCTCATTATAGATTCAGTTATGTATGTGTGAGGTGCACCTAAATCATTCTAGGAGTTTTTGGTCTGTCTTAGAGAATCAGCAAGGTTCCAATCTAGTTATATCATGAGTACTAACAAGTAGTCTACAACCACACATTGCTCTTGTTGTTACTTTGACTATATGTCTATCTATAAATGTCTGACTTTGATAAGGTTGTTTTATGAAGGGTGTACCTTATATTTGGTCAAAACTAGTTAAACTTAAAATATGATAATCATCAACTTTTGACATAGGACTTTTTTTTTTTGCAATATTATGAAAGGGTTACCCAGTTAGTAGAAACCATGTCACAGCAATTTGTGATATATTTTGGAAAAATTCTAAGAGTACAAAAGTTTCAATACATAGAGCTGATTAACTGATTTTGATGAATTGCAAATGCTAATTAGTCTGGTTCAATTACTGTGTGTTTTATGTAGTATTGAATTAACATCCCGTACCCATGAAAGATGTGTAAATATATCACAGTAAAACAAAGGATACAGAAATTTTTTTTAAAGTGTGAATTTTGATCTTTTCTCAGGCAGTATGCAGTATAATGCTTTCTTGTGACTCTGGAAAGTGGCAGCTGTCCATATTTCCCACTCAGCATGTGATTATTGAGTAAACTGATGGTGCGCTATTTTGCTAAGTTATGATGTTCAATAAACTAAGTGTATAAAATGTATTTTCACTTAAAATAGGTTTATCAGAACATAAGCCTATAGGAAGTTCATGAGCATTTGTACTGCAATTGACAGATTTTCAGTGTCTCCTAAAAATGACTTGTGAAGTAGTCACTTTTTTCTAAATATATCTGATTCTTGTAGTAAGTTATCAAAGGTGCTAGTAGAAATCACTTCATTGTTTTAAGAATAGTCATTGATTTCTCCCTTCTGTTCTACCAGTTAATTAAGCGTATATTCTGCCAGCAAGAGTTTTGCCAAATAGTGTTTCTACATAACTTTGGTCACCATTTTTTAAGCTTCATATGACAGTTTCTCATCAAATATTTTTAGTTTCTTAAAATAGTTTATTCATTATCCAATGTCTCATTGCAAAACTCATTTCACATATTTTGGATATCTGTTATCTATTGCTATAGAGGAAGCCACCAAAAAGCTCCAGTGGATTGAAATAGCAATTATTTATTTACTCATTTTTATCTGTGAGTTGGCTGGGGGTCAACTGGTCTAGGCTGGACTGAGCTAAACAGTTTTTCTTCAGGCTATGAGTCTGTCTGTCTGATTGGGATTGATTTGACAGTGCTGTCTGGCTTAGGTCTCTTCAACCTTTGCTCATCAGGCTGAGATGGCAGCAGCTATCTGGAAGAAACATTTCTTAGAGTGATGATAGAGGTGTAAGAAATCGTGGCTGTTATGGTTGATACATTGTGTCAACTTGAGAAGTTTAGAGATTTAACTGAGAGACTCAGCAGGGAGCCAGGGTTCTTACTTTGTAAATATCCTCATCCTGTGCAAAGGCAGGCAAGGAGATTTTGAGTGCTACATCTGCCTTGGGGGTGGGGAGTGGCCTGCTTACACTATAAGGGAGGAGAAGAGGCTTGTTTTCTCCCTTTTACTCTGGCCATTTTTGCTGTGGCTGCTGCCATGAAGTGTTGTCCCAGTGCCATGCCACCCTGCCTTAGAGCCAGTTGATTATGGACTGAAACCTCCACAAACTCTAAGATAAGTAAACCTTTCCTTCCTTCATTTTGGGTGTCAGGTATTTTGTCCCAGTAATGAGACAAAAGTAAAAGTAACCAAGACAGTGGCTATCAAATTACATTTTAATTTTCACCTTGCTTCATGTTGGCTAATATTCCTTTGATTGAAGCATGTCATATGGAAAAAGCAAGTATGCTTCAGTAATGGAAAAGGACGGAAACTGGTGAATATTTTTGAACAATAATCTAACATCCTGAAATATGGGTTATGCTAGTTATGATGCATATCTTGTCTGTATGACTATAGACTGGGAGGATTAACTAGTGGACCCAAGGAACCATTTGTCCCACTGTGAAATTAGTCTGAGCATCATTTTCCATTTGCTTTTAAACACTTCATCCTAACAAGGGTGGATGAGTTAATTTGTTTGTTTCAGTGTCTGCTCACACATCATAGCCTGTACCTAAATGATCTGGATTATTATTTTCTACATAGTATACAATTACTCTGGCAAAGGCTGTAGTTCTTTGGAGAAAATATTTAGGAGATTATTATTGTGTCCACTTGCAGTGGCATTGCAACATCTTCTAATTAATAGTTCTTGGGTCTGAGAAGAGACTCAAGACTGAAAAAGTAAGTGAAAGATTGTGATTCTCTATTGCTGAGACTGATATCATTCATTTTCTGATTACTCACTTTTGATCTTTTTTGTGATACATAGCCAAGAAAGTGCCTCCATTTGCTACTTACCCATCATATCCCTTTGAGTACCACGGTCTCTGGCATCACCACAGATCTCTAATAGGTCAGAACTTCCTAATTGCCTTTATGGACTTTTTACCTTTTGCTGGAATTGACATCCACTCTGGTAGTTAAGGACTGTCTCCTGACCCCTACTGTTTTGTAATCCTGTCACATTCACTGATGCTGGAAAGCCTACTTTTCATCCTCTATGTTCAATCTTGTCCCACAGAGAAGAGCACCATTGAGCTTTACTGCTCATTGCTATAGTGAAAGGAGTATTTGCTGCACCTTCCAAGGAATATAGTCTACTCATATTTCTATGACTTTTATAATAAATGTATTCTAATATGCATGTTCTCTGAATCTTTCTCTGCTGCACTCTGCAAAGGTAGTTTTACTTAAGGATTGGCCATTTTTTTTCTTTCAGGTCTGGGGAACCATACCACTTGCATATTGTGACTGGCTTCAAAGTGTCTATTCCTGGTCATTAATTTCTATGTGATAGGAGACTGCCTTCATATAGCACACTTGCCCTTTTCAGTCTGATATTGCATCTCCACTGTTGTATTGTTCTTAAAATCCATCCACAAGTATGTTTCACAAGTGCCTGGTAAAAATCCCTCCTTCGGCTCTTATGGAAATATTTTCCTACCATAATAGAAATGATAATGAAGGGAGGGGACAATTGGACTCTGATACAATTTAAATACAGTCATTGGCCTGGGTCTTGAAGAAATTAGAGAAATGGAGAAAATCTTGAATAGAGTAAGTACTGTATTGTTTGGCAGCCTTTTTCAGGTGAGGATTTTGCATGATCCTTAGACAAGTGAAGGCTATTGAGGAAAGAGAAATAGGTAGTAAACCACTTCTATTGGTTTCAAGGATTCATAGGAAGTTGGGATTTCTGGACTTCTAAGAGTATCCTCTCTGGGTATCCCATTCCTAGCCGCAGAGGATCCCTGTGAGGATCTTGCTTCTAGTACAGAGATTTGTTGGTGTTAGCATTTCAGCCTGCTTTATACTGTGCCTGAATTACTGGTGGTGGTCATGAGCCACTTGCTTTCCTTCAGCATTTTGATTCACTTAATCACACAGTCAACTCCATGAACCTTACAATTACAGTTGACCACATATTGCCATTGGTGGCACTATTTTATGGGCAAGTACATTCCTTTTACTTTCCATCCCAATCATCATATTGCTATAACAATATGAGACTATCACTACCCCACTTACCACCAAGATTTGTGTACCTGTTCCCAACTGGAAAGTGATCAAATTCCAAAATGCCATCCAGACGTTCTGCAACCAAGAGCCACTTCCATCTTAGGTTGGACTTCTCCCAAAACTCATATGCTGAGACAATGATTTTAATGTAAATAGCCTTTTCTGCATGTGATTCCAGGAAAGGAATCAAATATTATGTAAGATATGGAGAAATAAGAAAGGAAGGAGAAGACAGTTAGTAACTGATGCATCATAAAGTGAATTTCCACAATAGCTAAATGCTGCCAAATTGCACAAGGGAAATCTAGTGTTTTTTGTTTTTGTTTTTGTTTTTAGTGTTCTTATAAGACACAGTCCTCAGATTCTTACCAGTCCAGGAGTGATAAAGCGATGATATTTACATATCAACTCAATCTATTACTGGTGAGGGAAATGAAGTGCGTACTTATGAGCTTCTCTGTGCAACAATATAGTTAGCTCTAACCCTAGACAACTTTTGAAAAGATGTCAGTGCTGGGAGTTAGAGGTTGGGTGACCTAGACTGCAACATATCATCTAGATATGAGCAGGACACTGATAGCTGTTGCAATCTCTCATGCTAACAAGGTTCTCTAAGCCACCATCATCTCTCAATGGATTCTTGCAGTTTTACCCTACCTTCTGTGTTATTGTACTGGTTTGAATGTGTCCCCTCCAAAATTTAGGTATTGAACAAAAATGGCCGATGTGATAGTTTGAAGAGTGGAGATTTTAAGAGTTGCCTAGAACATGAGAGCTCCTCCCTTCAAGAGTGGGATTAAGGCCTTTATAAAATAAACTTTATAAAATAAATTGTTTACAGAATTTGACTGAATCACTTGCCCTTCTAACTGCCACCTTGCAAGGACACAACATTCTCCTCTCTGGTGGGTATAGCGATAAGGCAACATCTTGGAAGCAGAACCCTCCTCACCAGACAATTTAACCTGCTAAAACCTTGCTCTTAGACTTTTCAGCCTTCAGAACTGTGAGAAATAGATTTCTGTTCTTTATAAATTACCCAGTCTCAAGTATTTTGTTATAGAAGTACAAATGGTTCAAAGCACCATTCTCATTTACATACTCTTGAAATGAACTTAGAACAACACACTGACAAAATATGTCAGATTGTATCTTTTGCTTGGAAACCCCTTTTGGCTTCACAATTTAGGATAAAAGCAAAATTTTTGTTACGTGATTAGAGGTCTTATAAAATCTGTCCCAAAGTGTGACATTTTTTGCCTGTTTTCTCTCTCATTTGATCCACAGAACTGGTCTCTTCACTGTTTTAGACACGAAAACGTCGGGTACTGCCATAAATCTTTCCAATGGGTACCTCCTCTGCCTCTTCATTTCATGAGAGAGATTGGACTTCCTCCTCCCCTATCTCTGATCTTGAGTCCATATACCTCCTTTCAAGGTCCTTTATCTCACAGTCATCCTCCAATCTCCATTCCTTATTTAATTTTTCTACCTTAATCCTACTGTCAATCAGCATCCTACCTATTTTTAAATTAATTTTGTTTGTTATTTGTCTACCTTTTAGAATGTAAGCTGCACCAAGAAAGTTTTTCTGTTTGCCGTATTTACCTCTGGTACATAAATGTTCTTCAACAAATCTTTGATGGATAACTGAAAGAAGCAGTTTTATAAACCAGTTACTAAAAATGACCCAGAACCTGCTTTGCAGTTTCTTATGAGTCAAGGTAGCAATTTTTTTTTTAGAAAATTCAAATATCTAATTTAGTAAAAGAATGTTTTTTGTTTAGCATAGATACTGAAATATCTTCAAAGTCATAATATGGTCAAATTTGTAACATTAATTTCTATACTGTTCAGTTAGATTTTTATAGTACATGATGTAATACTTTTAGTAATTAATGTACATTTTGATGCCAGACTATTTTTAAGACTGCAGTACACTATGGCTCAAAAGGCTTATAAACCATTTTTTAAATTAATAAACTAATTTGACAGTTATATGTTTTATATGTATGTTGCTCATTTTTAGAGATCCTTGTTTATAACTACATCTAATTTTTATTTTCATATACCATATTTTCTAATTATTTTTGACATTCTGCTAAACTTCTGAATCAAATCCCAAAACATAGTATTGCACTGATGTTTGCTGAACTTATTTATTGGTGTAATTTATTTTATTCTACATGCCTTTTATTCTTTTTTGTGCAATTTATTTTCTCCTATTTTTTTAAAACAATGCATGCCTGCTCTAAAAGGCTAACAGTTTTTTAACGCATAAAGTAAAATGTAAGCTTTGTTCTTATTCTTGCTTCACAACAATGATTAACCCATAATATACATGCTAACGTATTTACTAATTTATATGAGATTATTTTCTAAATACAAGTGTGTATTATTGATATTATTTTATATTTTCAAATAGTTTTAGATATCTTGACTGGCTAGTACTATTTTACATATTCATTCATTTTTGTGGTAAGCACATGTATGAGATCTACGCTCTTGACAAATTTTTAAGTGCATGAAATAGTATTGGCTACAGGCACAGTACTGCATAGCAAATCTCTAGAACTTACTCATTTATTGGAAGCTGAAAATTTAACACCAAATACTTCAAAAGTAATAATGAATACTGTATGGAAGAGATTACAGATTCTTTTATTTTAGATTACTCTTACCAAATTTGGATACTATTTTGAATTTTACAGATAGTTGTTTATAATTGACTGTTTATAATTGTTTTCATAGTGTTATTCTCTTTATTTTTGTATGAATTTGAAAATAGACATACTATAAGAAAGACTGATGAATAGACACAGTAATAGTAGCATGTTTAAATTAAGATACACTTTTAAAGTTTAAAAAATAAAATATACTCCAGCTATTCACATATGACCTTTGTAACTTCCTGTGGCTGTGGTATATTGGTTCTATTGGTTATGAATTTTGAATATAAGAATATTAGTGGATATACTAAGGAACATTGTGACAATTGAAAAAATAAATTTCCCTATAATATTTGAAGTTTGAGGATTATGAAAAATTATGAAGACTGCAGACAGCTGAAATAAAATATAAAGAGATATAACCTTTTTTATTACAAGCATCTTTATGAGTAAGGAGAAATAATTTATAAATAGTACAGCATGAACAAGTATCTCTTCTTTCATACAGGTAAATGTCACAATATACCAACTGTCTGCCTTTGTTTTATGTATTCAATGTATATTTTTTCCTTCTCTGTTAATTGGAAGTGAAATTACTTTAAAGAGTAGTTAGGAAAGTTGAAAGTGTTTTGGAAAGTGTAAAAATATAAAGTTCAGCCTGGAGCAAAACCTTTCATAACTTGTGAATTACATCATATGTGAAATAACAATGATGACAAATTCAACTATGAGCAGTAAAAAAGTAACCTGAAATAAAGGAAGAATCAAGTTTCCCTTTAAATTGGTGAACAAATTTAGATTTGGAATTTTTTTGGCATAGTATTGATGCACCGTAAATTAATATGTAGATACAAAACATATCTCCAACATGGGTGGTATTATGTTAGGAAGCAATTCCATTTGCCTTTATCTAGATTTTCTTTTCACTGAAAGTCTGATTACCACTGACATATAGTGTTCAGATTGTCTGATAATTTATTAGAAATCTACTCTCTATTATTATCAATATTGCCCACTTGGTATTAAATTGTTCTCTCTTGATGACTGATAAATATTTCATATGCCAAATCTCCACGATTGGGCCAGGGGTATAGTTCAGTGGCACAGCCCTGTCTGGCAAGCACGAGGTTGTGAGATTGATTCCTGGTACAAAAAAAAATTTCCACGATATAATTTTTGCTTCCATTAAAACTATCTCTCCATATTTTGTGCATCATGGTAAATGATGTCATTGTTTATTCAGATGTTCAGGCATAAATTCTGAGAGCCAGTTTTGTTTCCTCCTTTTTTCCACTTTGAATAATTAATAAAATACACAAATATCTGAAATAGAATGTATAAAAATCTTTCCATTTCTGCTCAGAATTTCTATTAGTGCTCTTATTCAAGTCAACATCATCTTGGTTCTGGACAACAGGAACAACTTTCTAACTTGTTTTTCACATTATACTTTGCCCATTTTCAATTTGTCTTCCACAGATAGCCAGGCTGTTTTAAAAATAACCAGATTATGCCACTCTTTCTATTGTATTTAAGAAAACCTGAAGACCTTCATAGCACTATATTACATGAGAATTGACATTCCTTTCAATATCAGCTATCACTCTGTCATCTTTATTTACTGGGCTTCAGTCATTCTGTTCTTTCTAATATTTCTGAGATATATAAATTCTTTCAAGTTTAGGGCCTTTGAAATTTCTGATTTCTCTGCACAAAACATTCTTTTATTAGTGCTGATTGTGACTGGCTCTTCACTCTTCTGATTTTAGATCTAATTGTCAGAGTAATTTCTGATCACCTAATTTATTAAATTTTCTGTTTATTTGCTTCAGATTACTTAACTACATGAAATCTTTGTTTTTGCTTATAAATTGTTCATTTGTCTTCATCAGTGTGAATAAAGAACTTTGTGGAACTGAAGCTTGGAAAAGTGCTTGGTACAAGGCAAGCTTTGAAAAACTTATGAAATAATTAACAGTATATATGATAACCACTCAAATAATGTATTTTAAAATGACAGCCAAGAAACTAGTATTCTATGGTTTAGTTTTCTACCTATACAACAAAATGATAATAGCAGATACTTCGTTGCCTCTTGGATTGTCACCATATTCTTGTATCCTTGCTTTTCAGCTTTCTTGATAAATACTTATTTTTAAATGGACTCAACCTGAAAAAGTTACCATTGTGTGTAGAATCTGGCAAGCAGACTGAGTCAGGATGTGAGTTACTTATTTCTAGAGCCGTGAACAAATCTGGATATGCAAGTGTTATTGTATTACACTTGTTGATGATAGTAGACTTATCAACATGTATCAACATGGAATTTTTAGGAATGATTCACCAATTGTATTTATTGGACAAGGACTTTTCTTTCAAAAATGTGTTGTGAAAGTTTTTCATAATGTTTTGTTGGAAATTCCTGGAGAAATTAGGTCATTTAATATGTAATTCCTCCCTCCATCCTCTATGTAAAGTTAAATACTTACACAGAAAAATTATTTCTTACTTGTCTTTTTTTTTTGCAAAAGAAGAATTAAAATGACATATAGGAAGATATTTTTCACAATAACATTAATAATCAAAGAATGAAGGGAAAATGAACATAAATCAAACCATTAAAATAAATAAACCTTTGAGCATATTATGCGACTCAGGGATTCCTGGGTATTGCAAGTAAATGGCAAATATTAATTATATTAGTAGTAGTACCAGACATCATCTTATTAATTTAATATGAAAGGAAAAATAAAGTTGTCACATGAGTCTTTACAAAAATTTTGCTTGCGTTTATAGGTCAATGAATTGCAAATGGGCAAAATATACTGTGAATAAGAAGTTACAAACAACAATCCTGGGTATGTGAATTATGTAGCATCTCTCATCCTCTTAAACAATGATTGATGCTGAAAGCTTAAAACTGATGCATGTGTAACTAAAGCTCTTTCTTTGAAAGACTAAGTGACTAAGGGATAAATATATATGAAACGTCTTAGGATTACATACCTAGTTTATTCACTGAACAATGTATCTTACTGTAACTTCTCTTTTCTACCTCTGCAAAACCTGTAATCCTGAGAAATATTTGTTTCTAGTGTCTTGAATGGGATGAATCAGCTGAGAAAAGAAATATAAGACAGCGTATTTAAGTGCCATCGGTGGTGTATGAAACATTGGCCAATGCCACTATCTGGGAGAAACCGGAATACAGTACCTCTGGGTAATTTTCTTCTCAGAATTGTGTAACACAGAATGACAATTCAGAACCTCTTTTGTAAAGAGTTTTACTTATAAAAATAACAGCATATACTAACATACAGTATATAACTACTAAATTCAATGATCATATGACCTAAAAAGCATTTACACTAATGTAATTATCTATTTATTAAAAAGAATACATTGTTTCAGTTGCTTTTCTGAAGTCAATGAATAGCTCCTTCTCCAGCTTCTCTGAGATCTGATTCTATTTTCTTTCCTATAGGTAATGTTACTGAGGAAATAAAAGAGAAGATATAAATGACCAGGAAGGAAATTTCTTCATTTATTATAACTTATAACTGTACCACTATCTAAAAATATTTGAACCAGTTAATAGTAATAGCAAGGATGGATTAATTACAGAATAAAAATGAAAACATTGGAAGTTGATTAATTTTTTAAGAAGAACAGAAGATAAGCCCTTTATTTTTTGTGCCCCCTTCTTACTTGTATCAGGTAATTTATGTAATTCAGGTGGACAGCAGCTTGGCGACGAACCAGAAAATGTTACAGAAAATGTTAGAGATTTTTCTTTTTCTCTCTTTTCTCTTCTATACATTTCTCTTCTCCTTTACTTTCTCTTCCCCTTTCTCTTCTCTTCCCTTATTTACAAGAAAAAATAACAAAATTCAAAATAGCTGATACTGACCAATTTACTTTTACATAATAATACCAACATTGTAATAATATTTTTAATTGCAACATTATGCTTTGTATTGTGTTTTGAATGTATTCTGAAGACAAATTCTGACTACTATTTTAGCAAAAAATTATTTTTTTAGGATTAAAAACAAAAGAACTTCCACTGTATTTCCTTTGGGAGAATTTCTTATGTAGGTTTGTGAATCTTAACAGCCAAACATTCAAACAGAAATTAAGGATCAAAGATGCTAAAACAAAACATTATTTTATACCATCTGAAATTATTTGGTAAAATGAGAATTCTTACAATCCCATCATACGACATAGCTGTATTCAGTGGGTCTTTTACATTTTAGTTTTAGAACTGTTTCCCTTTGTGTTGAATATATAATTAAACTTTTCACTTGTTAATTTTACTAGTACATGTTTTCAGTACATAATGATTAAATTCATTGTGAGGAGTTGGTACATATATACAATATATTTTGATTCTTCTTAAGTTCTCTTCCCCTTCCCTCCTTGTTCCCTCTCTCCATTTCTTGGTCCTCTGCTCATTTGCAAAAGATCTGTCTTCATTTTTCCTATTATGAATCTTTTATTTTGCTCTTTATTTGTATTTTGGGCCTCTCATATTATGTAATATTTAAACTTTTAAAAATCATATATATATATATAAAATGTATTCTTTGCTAAGAGGTTGTCATCTTTTCCTTATATATTTTATCATGCATTACCTACTTAAAACTACCAATTTCATTGTTTCATAAGTTTATGCTCAGTCAAGGAGTCAAATTACATTATTCATTAGTTATACTCTGAAAATAAAATATCTTGGTGAAAATTTAGGCTAGAAGCCATCCAGTCATATCATGTAATGTAGTACAAAGTTACAATTATACGGCAGAATTCGACATTATGTTTGTTAAACATTTATCACAAACCTGAATGAACTTGATTCCTTTACAAATCTTAATCCAATTAATCTATTCTTTGTTTTCAGTATTAGTTATTTTCCTTTGCAAAAAATGATCCCCACTTTTTTCTTTCTCCCCAAAACCATAAGAGTTTACAGTATGTGGTCCAACTCATGGGTTCTACTATATAGTCTTATGACTAATTTCTGAATTATAAAACTTTCATTATTTACCTTCAAGTAGCTGCCCATAAAATCTTAAAGAGTTACATTATTTATGAAACAGAAAGTTCATCCATAACTCCAAACTGAGGTAACTGCATTTATTTTTGCATATTCTCACTTATTCTTTTTCACATGAATCTAATATGTCAGCATTTTTCTGATTCTTAATTTTTGTTTGTCAATATTTGTATTGGGTATACTATGTACCCCCAAATCCTCACATACTTTTGATGGGGCTAAGTCTGGCGCTTGCTTGTGTTTGGTTTGCTGTACCTTCCCAGGGGTGGAACCGACATACAGTGTAAGGGAAGGCAGGTCTTCTGCTTTCATGCTTTCTCTCTCTCTCTCACCAGCATACCTACTGGCTTGCAGCCACCATGAATGGTAACCCCGCCACCCCATGCTGACTTGGAGTCAACTAATGGACCGAAACTCCTAAGAAATTGTAAGAATAAACCTTTCCTTTCCTAATTTTGGGCATCAGGTATTTTGTCTCAGCAATGAGTGAAAAGTAACTAAGACAAAATTTGGTACCGGGGGTGGGGTCATTGCTGTGACTATTCCTGACCATGTGGCTCGAGAGCCTTTGGAAATGGCTTGCAGGGAAAGTTTGGAAAGGTTTGGAGTTGTTGTCTACATGCATAGAGCTGGAACAGCTTAGGTTATTCTGTATGGGAAATTCTGGTGAGAGCCCAGGAGACCAGAAGGCTGATAGAAAGTCTGCCGGTAAAGACCAGGCTTGGGTAGTTTTGGCTGGGAAGAAGAACAACATTGGGTGTTGGACTCCACACGATGTGTGCTATGGCTTGGCAGAAAGTTTGTCTGCATTCTGCCCCTGCCTGGAGACTTTATCTGAGACTGAGATTAAGGGCGATGGATTTATTAATCTTGCAGAAGAAATCTCTAGGCAACTGAATATTGAAATGGTGGCCTGGCTTTTGTTCAGGGCTCTTAGCCAGATTTATGCTGTAGATAAAGAGCAAGGAGCCCAGCATGGTGATTTAAAACCTTGTGAGTTTGGCCAGGAAGCTGTGAACTTTAAAGATGGAGCTGAGACCTTGATTGCTGAGAAGAAACAAAAGAATAAAGAAGATGGCCTCGGGACATCCTGGGAAGCACCAGGCCTCCAGCCTTTGCAGCCTCAGGCCTTTAAAAGTGAAAGAGTTTGCTTGGAGAAAAAAGTTGCAGAGTGCCTTGTCCCAAAGTGGCGACAGAGGCCACGCCATGTCCCAAAATGGAGGCAGCCACACCAGATTCCAGAATGGCAGCAGCATAAAGAAGCTCTTCCTCATAATCAGGTTCAGAGAGCTCAGTGATCCAGGCAGTCGACCCCTATAGCCAAGAGAGAAAAAAGCCTGGCTACTGCTCCAGTCTGCAGCAGACCTTGGCGACATCCACGTGGTGCTGGTTTTAAGCACAAGAAAAGGCTAAGGCAACTTCCGCCTCGCCTACAGAGAGCAATATGTAAAGATGTAAGGGTGAAGCCAAGGAACATGGATCGTCTGAGGAAGGCTACAGAAGTTAAAACACTTGAAAGTGATGCAGGGGTGGAATTGCTCAAGCCTGTTGGAGCTTGTAACCAGGTTGCTTCAGATGCTGAGCAGAGAACTCCAGGACTTAATGTTTGCCCTGCTGGATTTTGGACTTGCTTTGGTTCCAATGCTTTGTATTCCCATTTGTAACTTTTGGAATGGTAATGTTTACCTTGTGCCTTTATATGTTGGAAGTGCTTAACCTGGTTTTCATTTGTACAGGGGGTTACAGTTAAGAGTTTGCCATAGATCTCGAAGGAGATTTGAGACTTGGACTTTTCAGCAATGCTGAAACTGTTAGGACTTTGGCAACTTTTGGAGATGGACTAAATGGCTTTTATATTAAGAATGTAAATGAGTCCTTGGGGGTCCAGGGGTGGGATGTATTGGGTATACTATGTACCCCCAAGTCCTCACATACTTTTGATGGGGCTCCGTCTGGTGCTTGCTTGTGTTTTGTTTGCTGTACCCACCCAGGTTGAAGCCACCATGAATGGTAGCCCCACCACCCCATGCTGACTTGGAGCCAACTAATGGACTGCAACTCCCAAGAAACTGTAAGAATAAACCTTTCCTCCCCTAATTTTGGGCGTCAGGTATTTTGTCTCGGCAAAGGGTGAAAAGTATATTTAATAAGCATTGTGCTATTATAATTAAACAAACATTTAAATGATCTGCTTTTGAATTAGCATTATCTAATAAACATTTGCCCTAAACTTTATAGTATTCAATACAATGAAAGTCATAATTTAAGGAACTTCTTCCTTGATACTAATTGCTTAGGTTTCTTTAAGTTATGCTTCAGTGAATAGGTTTTGATATCTATGACAGACAGACACACTTAGAATGACCAAGTGGTAAAATAGTTACTTTGGGATAATAGGTGGAGTGTGCACAGAAATTCTTTGAAATACTTATGCAACTCTTCTTTAACTCTGGCTTGGTTCCAGAATCATTTAAAATAATACTTTAAGATGAATGGATTTAGAGTATCATATATTACATATATTTTGGAAACTTTCTTTTAACATTGTCTCTTTTAGGATAGTAAGTGGTACAGCTTTATGTGAATACTTGTCTCATTCCTCAGTTAACAAGTTACCTATAAATAATCTGTGTAGAGGAAAGATTTTTACTCTTTGCTGAATCAGGTTCTGAACTGAAGCTGGAAAGCCATGAATATGCAAATAATGAGAAATCAGAAAGGAAGGGAAGAGCTACTGCACTTAGAAAAATATCCACGCCAACATTTTTTTACCATTATTTTTGGAAATATTTACACAACACAACAAGAGTGAAAGTAATGATTATTTTTCTTGTTTGGTTAGTTTTATCATATAATCTCTGTAGAGGAACCTTACTGTTAGTAAGATTTCTGACATTGTAGTATGCAAAATCATAGAATCAAATATTTTAAAACTCAATGGAAACAAATTTCTCAACACAGATTTTGCAAATTTTACAGATAAAAATATGAGAACTCAAGAGCAGAGGGCATAGTTAAGTTGATGACACTAAACATCAATAAAACTACTTCTACAAGTTCTCTTTGTGATACTTCTAGTCAAAAACACCATAATCCAAGTCTATACAATGATTGTATTTCCTATCAATTTCATATAAGACTGATTTCCAATGGCTTGAATATTCTGTTTTATGTAGTATTAGGAATTTAGATCAGTGGCCTATCAAAATTATTCAAAGTTCTTTAACAAAGTTTTCACAGGCTAGGGTGTACGCTGAAAAATTATTTTAAGGAATATAGAAGTTCATTTAAGAAATAGTTACAATTGAGGACCTTGATTTCAGATTTCCTGCTGATTTTGCAGCAAGAACCTATTGACTAACTACTATATGTCACTTGGTCTTTCTTTTAAATGCTGGGCATTGGAACTACAACACATTTAACAAAGCAAAATCTGACTTTAATGATCTTCCACTTAAATAAAGAACTTATAATCAACTGATCAGTCCAACATAAACTAGACATGAATATATGTAGTCATAGAATAAATTCTTACTGGACAGATGTTGATATAAATTTTATAAATTATTAGTTTAATAGAAAAAAAATCTCCCAAGCCAGACCTGGTGGCACAGCCCTGTGATACCAACACTGTGGAAATGAGAGAAAGGAAGGCTGAAAGTTCAGGCCTAGACTGGGCTTTTAGCAACTTGGTGAAAATCTAGCCATCTCTATATATATGTATATATCAGCCAGAGATTAATCTCAGTGTGAAGGGTCAACCTGCAGTTAAAAAAAGTTTCTCCCAAACACCTATTTACATACTGACCTAAAACATAAAATACGCTGCTTTTCCCACATAGTTGCCAATATTGTATGAGCTGATATTTATCTTCACTAAATTTGAAAATGATTTTCTAACGGCTATGTTTATATTTATCACTCATTTATTCAATTATAAGAGTAATATCTCTCACTTGATATCTGAAGAGCTCTATAATTCCTACTTTCTTCATAGAGGAGCTCGTTCTGAATAAAAAATAGTACTTTTTGCTTTTGAGTTTGGAGACTGTCTTCCCTTTTATTTTAGCAAAGAAAAAAAAAGAATAAGAAGTTGTTCCACGTGAAGAATGATCTCAGCACATTTCTTCCTTCTGACAGAAATCCTTATTTTGTATATGTGGATATTTCCATTGACTTTGGTTTCATAGAAGTGTGTGGATGTTTTCCTTTCATGAATAAGAATGAGGTGGGTTCATTTCAAAGTATTGAAAGAAAGTTGGTGTCTTCCATACACAATACCAATCTTTTAATTTTCTTGCTGCCTTATGCTGAGGCAATGCACAGAGGCTATGAAACAATGTATTAAACTTATTCCCTCAGGATTTCCTTGAGGTGATTATTTTCTGAAAACATTGGATTCCTCTTGGCACAAAACTTATTTAGGGGAGTGGGGTTTAGGATTCTTTTGAATTAGATTGTTGTTTCACTTTTGCAGAACTCAAAACCTCCTCTTATAAATAATGACATCTGTTTTAGTTTTGCCACATTATTTTGGTGGCAGATGGAAAGTTACCTTGTGAATAAGCTAAAGGTACAGGATACAGATGTTGTATGGGTTAAATTATAAATTTCTTTAGTGGAAAAATAAATATGCAACATAATGCAGATCATCACATCTCATTAGGAAACAATTATTTATGTCTAAATTGTACTGATTAGATCTCTAGATTTCATGAATTAACATAAAAATAAATCCTATTATTTATCATATTTGGATGGCAACTGTACTATGAAGGTAACTTCTTAATAAAATTTAATGGAGTTCATCTTAAATTTCAGTGTTAAGAACTGTGAAATTAAAGGTAGTATTTTGACTTACAGCTAGAAATCAAACTTGAAAGCCTCACTATAGCACATCAAGTACCCTGCCTTGATATATTGCAGTGTCACAGGATGGTATAGGATTTTGTTGTAACATTAGTAATAGTAGAGGGAATTTTTTTAAAATAAGTGATTTTCAGTTTTTTGCTAATTTACTGATTCTTATTTATATAATTAATATTTTAGGTTTCTTATTTTTTTGTGACAAAAATCTCAAATTCCACAGTTAACCAAATGATATTGGAGAAAATGTAACGTTTATTGAGGGTTTAGCACATACAAGGCATAATGCTAAGTTCTTAACTCATTTGTAGGTGAGAAAGAGATAGACCATAGAGAATACAGGTTACTAACAATGACATAGTTAAGTGGTGGAGTCATGATTTGAACTCATAAATGCTGGATTCCAAAGGTAGAGCTCTTCATATTGTGTTATTTCCATTGGGAGAATATTTGTTTCATTACGTGGGGGAAGGGGACTGGGGGAAGATGAGAAACTACCAGCTATTTGAACAGATGAATTCTCATATCTTAAGCTTCATGAATATGTTTTAGGAACTATTATTTTGAATTGGGACAGAGAATCATAATCGTTTGTTCTTTAATTTATCTACTGTGTGGCTCAAGGTAAACAATATTCTTGCAGTTTTTCCCAAAGTGTTGACATTTTATTGAGGCTCTTCTACATCATAGTCATGTTTTTTATTACCACATTTTAATTATTACTTCAAATCTGTGTTGTGGAGATGGAGAAATCAAGACTTGCTAGCTGGCCCAAAGTTGACAAATGGTCTAAGAGCAACTCAGAAATTCAGAGCTTCCTATGATGCCTATGGATGTTGTAAGGTGAATCACAGCATGATCATTTTGTCCATAAAGACAAACATTGCAAAAGCTAACTGTTATTTTGTTTTCCCAAGTCTAATAAACAAGGTTTTTAAGTTCTTGCTCCAAATCTAGAAAACAATAAGATTTTAACATTTTTTTTTTATTTTCCAAGACATTTTAATTTGAGCTCTCAAATGAAAAAAGTAGGACATTTTTCTAGTACCTTAAGTTCTTAGGAAACACAGAAGTGGTGATCTTATGACTGCCTTTTCCCACCAGAGTGGACCTACTTTTCAGAACCAAAATATCATTTTTTACCAGTGGGAGATTTGGGGAAACATTTTAGGTAACAGAATAGTCTTTTTTGACACATGTCACCATTATTTCATTTCAGCTATGCCTCAGGTCAAACACCATTCTTGGAACACTATTTTTCAAATAAAACCTCTTTGTAGAATACCCAGAGTGGAATTTGATGCTATGTTTCCCTGAAACCAATACCAAGGACACAGTATGTTCTCCTTAGAATTCATATTCAGGAGTT
>RJWM01028134.1:0-26017 GCA_004363535.1 Dasyprocta punctata | reverse complement strand
CAAGGACCTCCATTACTGAGCTCTGCCTGCCTTCCCACCCTCACTTCTGATCTCTCTGCTCCCTCTGCTGGTGGCTCAGGGCCTTGGCACTCTCTCACGGCTCTGCCTAGAGCACCCACCGGCTGCCCCATAGCAGGGTGGGGGGGCCTCATTCCCTCACCTCCTCCTCCTTGACCGAAGCATTGCCTTCTTATTCAGGCCTCACTAACCACCTAATTGAAAATTGCAACCTTCATCCAAACATCACTGCTCTCCCTCTTGCTTTGAATTCCTCCACCAAGAATTTGACTTATTTTATCCATCTCCCGCACTAGAATGTAAGCTCCACAGGCATGTAGATCTTGTCTGTTTTGCTCACTACTAGATTCCAAGCACCTACTTGGGCATCTGGCACATAGTAGGTGCTTAGTAAATATTTGTTGAATCAATAAAAGAGTACATTTTTCTGAAAGATAGTTTTAAAAAGAAAAGGAGTTCCCACTGATCAAAAGAAAATTTGCTTGTTGTTCATACAAAGGCGAGACCATTTAAGAATCCCACTTTCCCTATACCTGCTTTAGAAGGTCCCCCAGGCACCCTAAGAAGAAGTGGTGTGACCTTGTGAATTCAGTCCTAGTCTTGACTCTGCTGCTACTCAGTGCCAGGGTGGACAGAGGGCTGGTCACATCCTACCAAAGTGAGTGGACTGAGATACGCTCCAGTGGTCAGATTTGCTTAATCATTAACTCGCTAATTCATTCATTCCCCAGGCCTTCCTTGTAGGACTTAACACCTGTCTGTAACTCTGTTTGCTTGCCTGCCACAGCCATGCAGGTTGACCTCTTCAAGAGCAGAACTCTCTCTCTCTCTCTCTCTCTCTCTCTCTCTCTCTCTCTCTGAAACAGGGTCTCACTATGCAGTTCAGGCTGGCCTTGAGCCCAGGGCGGTCTCAAACTAGCAACAATCCTCCTGCCTCAGCCTCCTGAGTGCTGGGATTACAGGTGTGCACCACCACACCCGCCAAGAGCAGATCTCTCAATGGTACCCTTAGTGCCTAGCTCTGTGCCTGACTATGCTAGGCAATTTAACAAAAGGAAGGTGAGTGAACAGCCAGCCAGAAGCCAGGCCAGTGGGGAGGGAGACAGATGGAAGCAAACATGTATATTTGGCCATCTCCTATGTGGCGGTCCAGGCCTCATATAGCTGTCCCACTTGTGTTCAGATGGTGTACCCCCAAATCAACATTAATGGTCCGTTTATAGGGAAATGAGGTAGATAAACAGACAGTACCCTTCTGGGTCCTGTCACCCACACCTAGACCTCTGTCCTGTCCTCCTCTTGCACCTGGGACCAGGTCATCACCACTTACCACCCCTCCTTCCTCGGGCTCTGAGCTCCTTCTCTGGGCACCTGGCTCCTGAAGGAAGGGGGCTGGTCTATCCCTATACTTTGATTTTCTCCTCCTGCGCACTGAAGTCCCACACAACCACAAAGATGACATCTTTCCTTTCAGGAAATGGGAACCCCGCCAGGCTTTGTTATGCATGCACACCAGGCATGTTTCCAGCATTTCCACAGAATATCCCCAGAGTCGCCCCTAAACTAAGGAGAAATGCTATTTGAGATGAGTTTTGGGAAGAAGGAGATCAGTCTCATTGTGGGCTGGACAGAATGGACAGTCAGGGCTGGGGAGGCCATGGCAAGTCCCAAGTACTAGATTTAGATAGAGCAAGGGACTGCATACACTTTGGATAGAGAAGAATGTGCAGGGGGAGAAAACTCAGAGACACATAAAAACCATACCTAGTCCACCATGTGGACAGGGAAGACTCAGCAGGAGGACACCCCCAACCCTCCACCCCCACCTCACCCCCGCAGTAAGCATCTGGTTGATTCGGAAGACTCAGGGTGAGATGATAGCAACTGCAGTGAAAGGAATAGCTTGATGCTTGTTTATGTTGTTTGGCTGACTTTGCAGGCCTGGGGCTGGTGGTCTGGGCGTCTGCTTGGAAGATGGCAGTGTACATTGCAGTAACTGTGGGTGATTTCCTCCTGTCTTGTTTTTGAAATTCAATGTTTCGTTTCATTCTACAGTTTTGTTTTATTCCTATGTCTGGTAACCTGAACAACTATTTTGAAGATAACAATGTGCAGTATCACAACCATTGTTAAATTCCTATCATCTTGTTTTGTTTGCTTCTCGATTTTTTTTTCTTTAAAATTAAAAAAAAATACTATTTTATTAAGCATCTGTTAGGTGCCACATATTGTACTGCATACCTACATATCCAAGAGATTCTTTCTGAGGCAGCTAGTGATCTCATGCAATTAGCTCCTCTAATTCATAGGGTTGGCCCAGACCATACATTCACTTAACAGATACACATGTCTTAGGTGCTCTTCACAGCAGTGAACACAGACAAATGTGGTTTATGCCATTGCATGTGTGTTGGTAGAGGGGTGGAGATGGACATTTAATAGACAAATACATATGGTCACATTTTCCTGGTCATTTGCATTTGTTTTTTTAGTGTGGGGGAGTAAAACGGACACTTTAGCAACTCTGTGATCTGATGTGCCCCTGCGATCATGTGTTTTGTTGTGGTTGTGTATGCTTGGTGTGTTGTTTAGTGCCTTGTCTTAACTAATTCTGCAGTTTTTCTCCTGGTGTTTCTGCCCAGGTTTCTTTTCTTTTGATTTCCAAGACTGATTTGGTAGGATTTTCAATAGGGTCAACATAGTTTGGGATGCAACTGCGACTGGTCAGAGGTGATACTTACATACCTCAAAGTAGAAGGATTCATCAAGGTGGGGCATGGGACTGTGGTGTAGCTCAGGGGTAGGGTGCTTGCCTAGCACACATGAGGCCCAGGGTTTGATCCTCAGCATTACCAGAAAAGGGGATATGGGGAAGGGGCTCAGAATGCATTCAAAATTCAGACAATTTACAGGACTACTCTACCTTTTATCCTCCCGGATTTTCTCGTGTCTGCTCTGCATCCGTGCAACGCTTTATTTTCAGCCAGGGGTGAGCCTATGACTGGGGCTCTTGTTAGAATCTCCTGAATTTGCACAGCCTTGCACACTGCTATCTAGGTCACGTGTGGGGGGGGGCACTCACCAAACCCCACTATGGCTATCCCGTTCCTACATCTCCCTGCTAAATTCCCAGCAGGAATGTCCCAACCAATGTGACAACCCAGGCAGCTGTAGTATTGGCCTTCCCTGCCGGGCCTTCCCCCTGGCTATGTATTTACTCCAGGCTGGCCTTGAACTCAGGTTGCTCTTTCTGCCTCAGCTTCCCAAGTGCTGGGATTACATGTTAGCTACCACACCTGGCTAACTTTTTCCAATTTTCTCATTGCTTTTTGGGGAGAGGATTTGACAAGTTCCTCACCCTACCATTCTAGAAGCCACAATGCAGTCCTGTTTGTTTAAAAACTCATCCCTAAATTTTATTCCAAGTCTTCCTTCCTGTCCTCTGGAGCAGACTAGCTAGGCTGTCCTAGAGACTACCTTCCCCACCATCCTTTTGAACCTCTGGTGGCATCAGGGTAGGAAGGAGGGAGGAAGAAGGGACACATTTTCTTCTCCGCTGGTCAAGATGGTAGTCTCTCTGTTGATTGTGCTATTTCTTAGTCAAATCCAGCTCAGCCTATGACTTCTGGTTGGGTGTCTAAGGAGGCATACATGGGAATTCTCTTTGTTTTGTGGGTTTTCTTTTTTTTCAGAGACAGTGTCTCGCTATGTAGTGCAGGCTGACCTGAACTCACTTATGGAGCCCAGCTGGCCTCAAATTTATGGTGATCCTCTTGTCTCAGCCTCCCAAATGCTGGGATTACAGGCATGTGCCACCATATCCAGCACGTGGGAATTCTTAACACACTTTTTCATAAGCCCATGTGCCATCAATGTTTTTTTAATGTGGAATATTTGACTTTCCTTCAACTTTTATTTTTTTATTCACTCCTTCAATGGTAAAGAACATTGTTTTTGGAGTCACTCTAACCTAAGTTTGCATCCTACAGGTTCTATTTACTTTCTGTAGGACTATGGGCAAGAAACTAAATCTCAGTGAATCTCTTTGTCTTCATCTGTTAGATGAGGATACATAGTAGTCACATTGCATTAGATAAGACTACGACTATGTAAGAACTGATGCCAAATCTTAGCGGCTTCTAACAGCAACAGTTCATTTCTCACTGGTGTGTCATGTTAGAGGTGGGCTGCTCCATATTGCCTTCCTTTCAGGAGCCATGAGAGATTCCCATTCTTATGAGAGAGGGCAAAGTCCAAGACAGTTGGTAGAACATCACAGTTCTAATGCTTCTGCCTAGATGTGGCAAGACACTTCTGCTCCTAACCCATTGGCCAGAAGCAGGCCATAGGACTGAGTATGAATGAACTTAGTGAAGTTGGAAAGGAAATTTGTCCAGGGTGCAGTCACGTGACTGCAGTCACACAGCAACCAGTGATGGTATTAATCCTTAACAGAAAGAGCAACTTCAAATTGAGAATAATACCACCTACTACAGGTTAATAACAATATCTTCCTTAATGTAGTTGACAGAATTAAACAAAGTGAAGCACAAACAATGCTTATCAGTATTCTGCACTTAACAAGGGCTCAGTAAATGTTGGGTACAATTACTAGCTGGTGTTGCTGAAAGTTTTTCTCTTCACTAGATTGGGCTAATCCTGGCCTGAGATGAAGAAAAGGAGTTGTAACTATTCCCAATATTTAATTTGGAGACAGTAACACATTGAATTAAGGGGAATGGGCTCTGGAGTAATGTGGGCCCCTTAGCAAGGCAGGTGGTCTTAGACCTAAGTTACTTAACCTCTTTGAGCCTTAATTTCCTCAATCCCAAAATTGGGATACTGGAGACTGTACTGTAGGCTTGTCATTAGGGTCAAATTAGCCTAGTCTTGTTCACATAATAAAAGCTGACTATTTGGCAAATTACTGAATGCAGATCTGCTGAGAACCAACTTGACACAGTACAGAGCAGGCAATAATTACTAATAAATTGGCACAAAAATAAATTAATAATCTGTCATAGGCCTACATGACTTGTGGTGAGACCCCCCTGCTAGTTTAAGGACAGTCTGTGAAGTTGTGGCACCTCAAAGCAAGATAACGTGGCAACTGAGGACTTGACTCATGCAAATTCCATCTAGCTTAGTAATTGCAGTTAGCAGACAATCAGGTTACTAGTTAACCCTGATCTGTTTCCTGTGTGATTTTCCAAAAACGCATTGTTCCTCAATTTTAGAACCTTGACAGTGCCAGTTCACCCTCACAGCTTCCTGCAGCTCACCAGCACAACCCCCAATAAAGCTGGGCACCTCATAAAAGCCAAAGACACCAAGCCTCGTGGTCCTATCCTGTCTCTGGGCTCTGATCATCCTGGTGCCCTTTGTAACTAAGATACATATTTTGTCTGTATTTATTTCTATCGTTGTACCTCTGAGCAGATCAGTGGTCTTAGGCCGGGCCCTAATACACAACTTAGAGTAATTTCAAAGATTCTATGAACTGTGTGCAGAACATCACTACAAGACTGCTGTCTGGATAGCCTTTTCCATCTTTTAAATTTCAGCTCAATTATCTCCTTGCAGAGGCCTTCCATGACTTCTCCCATCTTCAGTCGCGTCTTCTGTTTTCTTATCTTTATGGCTCTGGTAACCCTCTGAAATGGTCTTGTTCACTCATTTGGTTTATGTAGCATCTCTGCCACTAGATAGCTTCTCCACGAAAATAGGAATCATCTTTTCCGTATTCTCACTTTCTTCCGTGGATATCAGCATCCTTAATGGTAAAACTGTAAAGGAAAAAGCTGAGGTCTGGCTGGTCCACCTGCGTCTCTCAACTTGCCCTACTCAAGCCTCAAATTCCTTCCAGGAGAGTCACAAACCTTGTCCGCCCACGTGGCCCACATTTGAGCCCGCCTACTTGTGGGCGTGCCCTCCAATGTTGTGACAACCGCGTGCAGGCCTTGGTCAATTGGAGTCGAGCTACGTCACGCGCACGCAGGCTCTGTCCCCGCCCAGTCTTGCCGTGGGCGGAAGAGGGCGGGGCTCTGGGCGAGGACCCTGTAGCCGCCGGCGCTACTGCCTGCATCGCTTGCGGGTAGTTAGTGGCTCTCAGCTTCCCGTCGTTCAGGCAGCTCGAAGGCCACTCTGTTTTGGGGTCCTTGCCGCCCTTCCACGTCTCCCGGAAGAGGTAACCGGGGCCCGTCAGTCCCGGAGGTGGTTTACTGAGTCCTGGCCCTCTCTGGGCCGGCCGCTGAGGGGGCCCGGCCTAGGTGGGCGTCGAGGCCACGGTGCAGCCCTCTGGAGTCTTCAGGTGAGGTAGGGACGAGACCCAGCGGCCAGGACGGGTCCACTTAGGAAGCTAACGGACCTGGGAGCGGGTCGCCGGCCTCGGAGGAGACTTTGCTTACCTCACGTTTTTCCGAACCGCACTCGGCTTTGGGGTTTGGAGCCGAGGAAGGGGAGGGAAGGTCCTTTTCGGCTTCAGCCGTTGTTTACCGCCCTCCTTTCCCTCGCCCCCGACCCTTGTCTGGCGTGAGTGCGCTTCTGACTCCAGAGGTTGGAAAGAGGTGGGTGCGGAGCGCGCGGGGCTCTGACAGCCCCACCTCAGCATCCTTTCCCAGCTGTCCTCATCCCGTCCTCCGTGCCGACCCTGGGCCTCGGCGATCTGCAGACCCTTCCCCCCACATGTCGTTCTCCTGCGTCTGCAGCGCCAGGGGATTCGCTGCGACTTTGAACCTATGACATCGCTCCAGGTGTTTGTCAATGGGGTGCGCGCGCAGGGCCCATCCTAATATTTAATTAGGTAACCAATGCTAGTGTTTTAAAGCCCTGTTAATTTTAAAATGAGAGGCAAGATACAAAGAATTAATAAGCATGTTTTTTTTTTTGTTTTCTTAGAAGAGGTAATTTACCCCGTCACCAGTACTGCTTATCCGAGAATAATACTTTAGGTATATATGACATTTTATATGTCAGAAAGTATTTCGCCTCCGTTGTCATAGTTTGCATACATTCTGAAGTACACTGGCACATAATTGACACATTTATAAAGAGCAGGTTTAAAGAGCGGGCTTCTTCTTGAAGTTATGTAGACTTAGGCTGGATTGGGGGAGGCAGGTAGGTTTGGCACTAGGCTGCCTTGAATTTCAGTGTCTGATGTGCCATGTAAATTCTAGGGCTTCCTAAACCTTTTCCATATTTGTGCAGAAGGGAAAAAAAAGGCTGTTGCTACTTATCACACAATGTGGTTATGAAAATTATGTGTGGTAATGTTTGCACAGCCTCTGGCACATAAAAATTCTCTTCAGTAAGCAGTTATGAATGCCTGTGTGTGCTACATGCTGGGAATCATTGGTGAGCAAGGCAGACATGGTGTTTATCTAAATACTCCCCCTTTCCCAGCAGGACGAGGCATGTGTAAGAAACAATCCATGATTGTAAAATAAGAGCGGCTGTGAAGCAAAAGAAAGGGTATGAATCCTAATAGGACCTATAGATGAAAAGAACTTTGAAGCAGATGACATTCGAGTGAAAAAAAGACATAGATTAGGAAAGAGTTAATCGTGAAGGAGTTCCAGGCAAAAGGAATGACACGGACACTCAAGAGGCGATGGCTGATTTTTTTATAGTGTTTTTTCATATTGTGGGAGTCAATTACTGTATCATTTCCTTGACCTATGGTGGCACACTGAAGTACTTGAATATGTGTCAAATGGATGGTTATGAAATCATTTTTTATTCCCAACTGAGTTTAATGTGCGCATGATAGGTACTGAATATTTGAATTATTGAAAATATTCTTTAGGCATATTATGTGGGCCCCTAAATTATCTATAATTTTAGTGCTTTAGTTTAACACTGGTTGTTTGGTTGTCGTCGAGTTTTGCCTTACATATCATGTGCTATTTGGATGGTGTGCTAATTTGCTAAGGCTACCATAACAAAGTACCACAGACTAGGTGCCTTGGACGATAGAAATTTATTTTCTCACATTTGTGAAGTCCAAGATCAGGGCGTGAGCAAGCTTGGTTTCTGTTGAGGCTTCTCTCCTTGGTTTGCAGGTAGCCACTTTCTCCCTTTGTCCTGATGTCATTTTATAACTTGTATGTCTATGTCTATTTTTGTCCAAATTCCTTTTTTTTTTTTTTTCTTTTTTGAGACGGGGTCTCACTGTGTAGTCCAGGCTGGCCTCAAACTTGACATCCTTCCAGCCTCAACCTGTCTCGGGATTACAGATGTGCACCAACATACCTGGCTGAAATTCTCTCTTGTGAGAACACCAGGTTATTGGAGTAGGGCCCTCTTAATGACTTTTTGACTGCATTACCTCTTTAAAAACTTTGTCTCCACAGTCATTTTCTAAGGCCTAAGGCTTTGGACTTCAGTATGGGGTATGACTGGAGAATACAGTGAATGTTTAGATATTTTTAAAAATGTAGCTCGATAAGAGATACATTGCCATAAATAACCCTTAAAATAATCCCCCTTGCTTCAAATATTATCCTGTCGTTCTTACTACTTTCTGAAGCAGTTCTAAAAGTCCTCTTCCATGAGTCTCTTTACTTACACTGTCTTGGCTCCCTTGATGTCCTGAATCAATTCAGAACATTTACCTTTCATGGTCATTTTGGCCTTAGGGAAGAGCCAAAAGTTGCAAAGTGCCAATTTTGGTGCATACGGTAGGGGAGGAAAATAGGTAGAAGAGGACACACCACAGTGTTTTCACGAGCCTTCCCTTCTGTTAGATGACACTGAGCAGCAGCAGTTCCTATATTTTGATCACACCTTGTAAAGACTCACAAAAGAGGACTTCCAGAACTGCTTCAGAAAGTAGCAAGAACAATGGGATGTGTGTGTGAGGGGAAATATTTTGAAGAGGATTAAAAATAATGTGTTTTACTTTAATTTTTTTTAATGTAACCACCATATATTTTCATCACCCACCGAATATGAATTTCAGGGAGAAAACAGTTCAGCCTATAACATATCCATCTGCTACATTGTTTGCCTTTAATTGAAATAGCCAGAATGACACCTGGATGTGGTGGCACACACCTGTAATCTCAGCACTCTCTACGCTGGGACGTAAGAATCACAAGTTGGAGTTCTGCCTGGGCAATGTAGTGAGACCCTGTTTCAAAATTAAAATAAAAAAAGGGCTGGAGGTGTAGCTCAGTGGTAGAGCACCCCTCGGTTCGATCCCCAGTACTGCAATTCAGTAGTGGTGATTGTAATAACATAGTAGTAGCTACTAAAATCAGTGCTCACTCTGTGCTAAGCATTTTGAAAAGTTTTTTTTTTCCCCTGTATTATTTCCTCTTAAAAACATTCTAGTCTGAATGAGGTGGGACTTCCCATAGTCCCAGGTACTTGGGAGGCTGAACCAGGAGGATTACTAGAGCCTGGGAGTTTGAGGCCAGCTTGAGCAATGTAGGACTTTGAGGTCAGCGTGGGCAACATAGCAAAACACTATCTCAAAAAAAAAAAAAATTCTGTAAGGCAGAAAGTACACTTAGTTTCCCCATTTTGTAGCTAAAGTGTCTCAGCTTCAGTGGGTAGTTTGCTGAAGGTTACCTGGCTAGTAGGAGACAGGATTAGAATTTCAACCCAGGACTATGTTACTCCAGAGTTTAGTTTGAACTGTTAGACTCTGCTGTTGTGCCACACTGATCAATTGATGTCCTTTTTACAGATTCACCTATAGGATTATTCTGCTGCCATCATGTCTTGGTTGGTTGATCTTGCTGGAAAGGCAGAAGATCTTTTAAACCGAGTTGATCAAGGGGCTGCAACAGCTCTCAGTAGAAAAGAGAACACCACCGGCAAGATTGCTGACTATACTGAACTGCATCAGCAAAATGCAAGTTTGACTTATCAGACTGGACCCAAAGCTACGTACATTTCATCAGCAGCTGACAACATTCGAAATCAAAAAGCCACCATCTTAGCTGGCACTGCAAACGTGAAAGTAGGATCTAGGACACCCGGGGAGACTTCCCACCCTGTTGAAAATGCATCTGTTCCGAGGCCTTCATCCCAGTTTGTTCGAAGGAAAAAGTCAGAACCTGATGATGAGCTGCTGTTTGATTTTCTTAATAGTTCACAGAAGGAGCCCACTGGGAGAGTGGAGCTCAAGAAAGAAAAGGGCAAACCACCAGTCTTTCCAAGTCCTCGGACATCAAATATCAGTTCTGTGAACACCAGTGTCACCACTGTCAAAGCCAATGAAGAAAATTCTGGAAGCCAAAGCCATGGTAGTTAACCAATCCCCCATTTGTTTTAGAATTAAGCCAATTGGATATGTCATCCTAGCTTGTTTTTCACCCACTGTTTTAGAATCTGGACCACTGGTATAAGAGCAGCCCTTCTGCCAAGGTGTGGTGTAAAGAAGGGTGGCAGCTTTGAAAATCACTGGTGAATGTACTGCTGTGGTAGGGACTTTGGAATATTGTCTGCTGGTAACTTCACCAAACTCAGCATCTGAGAGATTGTGTCAAATTGGAGTCCTTAAAATAATTTAAGAAAAAAAGGTGGTGTTTTGTTTTGTTTTGTTTTGTTTTGTTTGTTTGTTTTTTTGAGATAGGGTCTTGCTGTGTTGTAGTTCAGGCTGAGTTTAAACTCACTATGTAGCCCAGGCTTGCTTTGAACTCTCAACAGTCCTCCTGCCTCAGCCTCCTGAATGCTGAGATTACAGGTGTGTGCCACCACACCTGGCTTAAAAAAATTTTTTTTTGAAATCTGAAAAATGTGTTATTTTAGATTTGAAACTGTTTTAGTTTATTTTTGTTACTGAAATTACAAAAATGATCAGAAGCTGTACTCCATACGTATTCTGTGTTGAAGAGAGTTTTGTGTGCTTTTTAACCTGTGTCCTCCAGAGGTACAGCTGAGAGACTGAACTTTGAAGTTGAGTTGTTGAAGGTATGACCTAATAGTGGAGTAAGTGTTCAGATTTCTGGTTGTCAGTTGTTTAATGAACTGTGAAATTACCCCTGTAAGCACAGTCACCTGCAAACTGAGGATAACATGGTTAATGTGGCTAATTAAAGTACCTGCTAAGCATTTTAAAATTGCAGTAAACTTTCTAGATTTTTTTCAGGAATTTTTTATAGAGTTGATGATTAGTGGAAACATATTCTTAAATTTTACATTTTCTCTCAGTTTTGGCTGTTAATGAATAAAATTCGTATCTTCAAGATAAAAGTTATGTAGAAGCATGGGTATTGGGCTTTTAAAATAGGAGCATTCAGTAGCAGTTGATAATGTTCACACACTCCTAAATTTCTTCTCCACTTTTTTGATGGCACATTTACTGAGAACCTGCTGGGTTCATGGATAAAGAAGTATCTAGTGGGTAAGGCAGATATGTCACCAGGTAATTTACATATAGTCCATGAAGTATTTGTGAGGATGCTGTGGAAATAGGCCGTAGCTAATTGCCAGCTATTAGGGAAGGATTCACACAGGTTCTGTTTTGAGCTAGCTTTTTCAGGATAAATAGAAGTTTGTCGGATTTTTAAAAAGAAAAGTTAGAGACAGCATTCCATGAAGAGAGAACAGATTCTTTAAAGAGTAGAGTTTAAAAAGATAACAAGAAAGTTCTGGGCACTTGGGATCGAAAGCCATGAAAAAATGAAGCCAGCCATGTAAGATCTGTTTGTGAAGGCTTTTGTATAACATTGTTACCCATTGTTCTTAGAGATCATTGTTAAGATTGCTCTCTGAACAGCTTGCATTAGAATCGCTGTGTGATGTAATAAAAAACTGAATTATCAGTACTTCCTCAGACTTCCTGAGTCAGATATTCTGAGGGTGTAGCAGGCCATCTGAATTCTTTTTGTCCCCAAAGTTATTGTTAGGCCAATAAAAGTTTAAAGTGACTGCCATGTCATGCTAATAAAAATCATGCTAGGCTAAGTGATGTTAATGGAAGTCTTGAAACCAAGTGTCAGCTGCTCATATAAGAAAACAGCTTGCATTTGAAGAATGGACGAAGGGGAACCTGGTTAGAAGGGAAGTGAATTAGAACCGTTATAATTCTATATTGGAGTTATAAAAGTTAAGTTTGCTTCTCAAGGGTAGGGTCTCAGAACTATTCACATTTTGGGTCAAATAATTCATAGTTGTAGGAGACTGTCCTGTTCTTTGTAGGATGTTCAGCAGTATCCCTGGCATTTTAATCCATTTAGATGTCAGTAGTACCCTTAGTTGCAACAACCAAAAATATCTCCACTCATTGCCAAATGTCTCATGTAGGGCTCAGTCGCCCCTCAAGTGGAACTGCTGAATTGTAGGGGATGACAGGGTTCAGCTGCACTGGTGATGACAGTGTCATCTGAGGAGGTGATACTGGTTTATACACAGCAGCTGTGGTTAAGAAGTCTTTGGCTACATGTTGTTATCAACATTTGATATTTTCAAGATGACTTTATGTGTTGCAAATCAGTTTTGTCATAGTTTTTTTATCTGCCTCTTGCTAATGTAGTTGAGCATCTTTTCCAGCCTTTTTCTGTCAGTGTTTTTTACTGACTTATTTGTCATTTTTCTTATTGATTTATAGACATTCTTTAAATATTTTAAATGCTAATTATTTCTCATCCTTCTTAGTTTTACCCCCCACCCCGTCTCCATGAAAAGAAGATCTTGATGTAGGTTAATTTATCGGTCTTATTTATGGCTTGTGTTTTTTTCTGTCTTAGAAAATCTTTCCCTACCCTAGGGTGATATACGATGTGTTCCTATATTCTAAAGGTTTTATAGTTTTGCCCTTCATATTTAGATATGTATCTAAAAGTGTTACTTTTTTTTTTGTCTTTTTGTGGCACTAATAGTGTTATTTATATAGTATGAGGTAGGCATGTGAGAATCAGCTATTCCAGCAACATTTATTGAAAAAAGACTGTCCTTTCCCTACCAGTTCATTGTATCACCTCCAGCATATATCAGTTCTTTAGTCTGTTTCTGGGCACTTACTTCTGTTTCATTGGTTCATCTGTGTATCCTTGAGCCAATGCCACTCTGTCTTAGTCTTTTAGTATGTCCAGTATTTGATAGGCCCACTTCTGCCTTGTGTTCATTATTCAGAAATGTTTTGGCAAGCTGGGTGCAATGGGTCCTGCCTGAATCCCAGCACTCAGGAGGTTGAGACGAGGATCGCTGCAAGTTCAAGGGCACCCTGGGCTGCATAGTAAGACCCTATCTCAGAAACACCAAAAACAAAAAAGAAATGTTTTGGCTGTTTCTGACCTTTTACACATTTTAGAACTGCTTTGTCAAGTTTCACAAAAAATTCTGTCAATCTTTATATTGGGAGTTCATTACTTTGGTGAGAATTGGCATTTTTACTGAATTTGTTTTAACCCATTAATGTATAATTTTAACTTATTTTTAAGTGTCTTATCAAGATTTTGTTGTTTTCTCCCTGAAGATCTTTCATAACTTGCATTAGATTTATTCATACTTGGTTTGCATTTTTGAAGCTATTAAGAATGATATTTTTCTATAATTTTTTTTTTTTTTTTTGGTGGCACCGGGGATTGAACTCACAACTTGACGCCTACGAGGCAGGCGCTTAAGCCACTGAGCCAAACCCCCAGCCCCAAGAATGATATTTTTCAAAGTTTTTGCTTTCTGTTGTTGCAAATGGGCTAGTTTGTATACATGCACACATAGCAACCCAAATTGCTCTTAATTTTTATACATTTCCATCTGTGGATAATAAAAGTTTGATTCTTTTTAGCCCTTTTATCTTTTTATAAAATCTGTTTCTTCACCTTACTTCATTGGCTAGGACCTGACAGCCAATTTTCTGTCTTGTTCCTTGTCTTAATGGGAACATTGCAACTTTTTCACTATGAATAATCTTGCATTAACTTTTTCATAAGTAGTTTTTAATCAGACTAAGGAAGTTCCCATATATAGGTAGGCTGGGTGTTTATCATGTTGAATTTTAGCAGTGTTGTCCCCTTCTTTCTATGGAGACAATATTACCATTTTTCTTTATTAATATAATATACATATCAATTCTTAAAAGCATAAAACCAAATTTAACCTACAGTTGGCCAGTATTGTTTAGGGTTTTTGCATTTCTTGGAAGTGAAATTGACCAATTATATTGTTAGGTTTTAGTACTATGATTATGTTAGCCCTATAAAATGAATAGAAGAATGTTCCTCCTTTTTCTCTTAACTAGTATAAGACAAAGATTATTTACTCTCTGAATATTTGCTAGAACACTCTGGCCAAAATATTAGGTCTTGGGATATTCTTAGTAAACAATTTAGACTGTTGAATTATTTTATTTTTCTTTCTTAAGAATTTATCTATTTCATGTACACTTTGGGAAGTTTATTTAATTTCAGGAAAATAATGGTGTCACAGCTAAAACTTTACCAGACATTTATCCATGTTACTGAATGAAACTCCTGACCTACTATATGTCTGGTACAAGTTCATGTTCTCTAAAATCGAAAAATGAATTTTAGGAACAACGGAGGTTAAGAACAGAAATATTTATTGAGAGAAAGCTTCTGTCTGAGAGAGAGACAGAAGGGGTCCCGAGTGGGTTACCAAAGTCTCTGTCTTTTCTAGTGACTTACAGAGTAAAACCATGATGGGGAAAACTGGGAACTCGCTAGGCAGATGGGCATGAGGTGGGACAGAACTGTGGTCAACCAATAAGATTAATCATTTAGGTAAAATTGACCAAATCAGGGACAAATAGGAAAGCGAGCCGCATAGTAAGCGAGCATTCTTACGGATCAGTGACTCTTTCTGTAAAGGGTTAGGATGGTAATTCCTGGCTTCTCAAGGTGATCTATACCTAATCCCTAATGTTTACACTTAGGGTGTGGTTGCATTTGTTTTGCCTCTGTCTTGTTGGCTGACAACAATAGGTGTGTGTCTCCTCCAAGGTCATAAGACATTTGGTCCTCTTCCTCGAGGGCCTAGCCCTGTCTGACTGCCTGTAATATTTCTAACTAACTCAGCTGCCTGTAACATTACCATGTAGAAACCAAAATTAGATCAGTATACTGCCTGAAGAATATCAGTATCTGGCATAGATTGAACCCTGACTATGAGTTTTGCCCTGTGCTAAATGCCTGTTTTTTTAAAAATAGCTTTAATGACATTTAATGGGCATTCACATGCACATATATCTCCCAGAGAATCACTTTTAGTTATGTTCATCTTCACCAGTGTTTTCTTTATTATTTTGTTGACTTTTGCTTTCTTTGGGTATATTTTACTAGTTTTATAGCACATTAAGATGAATGCATAACTCATTAATTTTATTATTTCCTGTGTTCATTAAATTTTTTAATTTTTAAAAAAGTTTTTTAGAGACAGGGTCTTGCTATGTAGTGCACGCTGGCCTTGAACTCACTTATTCAGCCCAGGCTGGCCTTGAACTCATGGTGATCCTCCTGTCTCAGCAACCTGAGTGCTGGGATTACAGATGTGCGCCACCATGCCCTGCTCATCTTTAAATTCTTAAGGCCGTACATTTCCTTCTAAAGAAATTTCTTTTTAAATACTGCTTTAGATATCCCAGAGGTTTGGATATGTATATTTCATTTCTTTTTAAAATTTTGTTTTGGAAATTTCAAATTTAAATACTAAAATAGTTATGTTATCTGTTATCCAGCTGCAATAATCAATAGCTCATGGCCATTCTTGTTATACCCTCCTATTTCTGATCCTCCCTTCCTTTTTTTTCCCTTAAAAAAAATTTTTTTTTCTTTCATAGTGAGGACTGAATCTAAGGCCTTGTGCATGCTAGCAAGAACACAGCCTCTGCTACTAAAAACCACCTTTTTGTAAAGTTTTGTTTTGACACAGCATCTCACTAAGTGCCAAGGCTGGCTTTGAACTCGTACTCTTCCTGCCTCTGCCTTCTGTATAACCAGAATTACAGGCATGAACCATCACACAGCAGCCAGCTCTTTCCTCATCTGTTAGCTGCCAAATTATTTTTAAGAAAAAAGCAACTCAAGCACTTGGGATGCTGAGGCAGGAGGGTCATTCTGAGTTCAAGACCAGCCTGGGCTACAAAGTGAGTTCAAGGCCAGCCTGAACTGCATAGTGACACTCTGTCTCAGAAAACAGGGCCAGGGATTTAGCTCAGTGGTGTAAGCACCTACCCAGGAAGTGCAAGGTTGTGAGTTTGATCCAAGGTACCAAAAAAAAAAAAAAAACAGAAAAAAAACAATAAAAAAAAATAAGCTGCAAGTAGTGGCGCACACCTGTAATCCCAGCACTTGGGAGTCTGAGGCAGGAGGATCATTGAAAGTTCAAGGCCAGCCTGGGCTACAAAGTGAGTTCAAGGCCAGTTTGCGCTACATAGCAAGACCCTGTCTGCCCCGCCTCCCCCCAAAAAAATCTAGTCGGTGTTGAGATTTCCCGGTCTCCCTGTCTCTGTCTCTCTCTTTCTGTCTGTCTGTCTGTCTCTCTCTCTCTCTCTCTCTGTCTCCCTCCCTGTCCCCCTAAATATTTGGTCTATTTGAGACTCCAAAGTAAGAGTAGAGGGTTGAGTCCCTGAGGGTTCCCTCCTGTGTACTGGCCACGCTGTGCTACTGCACAAGCCCTATTAAAATAAAGACTTGCTTTGGTGTTGCTGTTAAAAAAAAAAAAAAGTTGAGATCGCTTTTATTTTTTTAATGTAATGTATAGAATACCTACACTACTGTCTTTTTCTTACGGTTTGTTGAGTAAACAAAGGTGTATTTTTAAAATTATGTTTAAGTCCTACGTAATTCTAATTATTGCATACATTTTTATTTTAATTTTTGTGATGCTGGGAATGCAACCTAGGGCCTTGCATGTGCTAAGTAAGCACTTTACCCACTGAGCCACACCTCCAGCTCCAGACTCTTAATTTTACTTGTAATTTTTCTTTGACCCATGAGTTTTCAAATTTTGCCCTTAATTCCATTCATGACATTTTCCTAGTTTTGATTTCCAACTTAATTGTATTGAAGTCAGATAGCATAATCTTTATGATACCAATTCTTTGAAATTTCAGATTTATGTCCCAGTAAGTCAGTTTTTGTACATTCCATGTATCTTGAAAAGAAGATGTACTCTACTTGGGTACTATATATTATATATATTCTTGCATTAAATTTGTAGTCTGTGCTTTCAGATTTTTTTTCCTTTAATTTACTTGCTTGGTGTGATGATTTTTTGCAGTTTCAAAAGTATTTTTATGTGGCATATTTCAAGTTTATACCAAAGGAACAGAATAATATAATGAGTCCTCTGTGCTTACCATCAAGCCTCAATTTTAATTAACACTCCCATTTTTAAATCATTTCTACCACTCCCTTCCCTCTACTTGATGAATTTTTTTATGTTTTTTTCTTTGAGATAAGAAAATATATTTTGAAATGCACAGAAAGCTTCGCAGGCAAAAGCTGTCCACTATATCCGGTGGCAGACCTATGGCACACATGCGACGTTGGGCATGCAAAACTCTGTCGGCACGAAGGCCAGGTTGCCCCCACACCGCCCCAGAAACCAACCATTGGATATTCAGTTTAATTGTAGTGTTGGCGCTTTGCAATAACAAAGAGGTTTTTGGGTTGCAGCCTGGGCACTTGGTCTCTAAAATGTTTGCCATCACTGCTCTGTACCTGCACCTTTATCATGATCCAGCTTTCGTTTGCCCCAGAAAGTTCCTAATGTTCCTTTCCAGTTAATTTCCCTACCCCATCTCTAAAAGCACTCACTGTTCTCATTTTTTTAGTCTCCCGACCCCATCTCTGAAAGCACTCACTGTTCCGATTTTTTTCACTTTAGTGTTTGCTTGTTCTAAAACTTCTTACAAGTGATATCATACAGTATGTACACTTCCCAGTCTGGCCTCTTATGCAGTGGTGTTAGTGAGATTCTGTGTTAGTCTTTTTATTCATTTTTATTGCATAGTATTTTATCATATGAATATCCAACAGTTTTTCCATTCTCCTTACGGACATTGGGGTTGTTTCCAGCTTTTTATTGTGAAAAAGCTGCTATCAGCATTTTTGTGCTTGATTTTTTGGGGGCAAGTTTTTCATTTCTTTTGGATAAATACCTGGAACAGAACTTCTAGGTCAAATGGGCATGTTTGATTTCATGAGAAATTATGAAATATTTTTCCACAGTAGTTGTACTATTTTGTGCTCCAACCAGCAATGTATGAGTTAGAGTTGCACCATATCCTCACCAACACTGATGTAGTCTTTTTGACTGTAGTCATTCTAGCAGTGAGTATTGGTTCTCATTGTGATTTTAATTTCCATTTCTTTGATCACTAAAGATTCTGAGACTGGCTAGATGTGATGGTGCATACCTGTAATCCTGAGGCAGGAGGTTCACTGTGGGTTTCAGGTCAGCCTGGAAGTAGTGATTTCAAAGCCTGCCTGAACTACATAGTGGAACCCTGTCTCAAAAAAGAAAACAAAAATTCTGAGAACCTTTTCATGTGATTATTGACCATTTGTTTATCTAACCTCATAAAGAGTCAAGTCTTGCCTGTATGTCTTCTGTACATAATGATTACATTCATTATGGGAAGGTACATATACCTAACACATCTGAATTCTTTTTTTATCCCCTTCCTCTCCTCTCCCCACCCTCCCCTTCCCTCCATCTCTTGGTTCCCTTCCCTTTTGAAAAAGATTTGTCTCCCTGTTGTCATTTAGACGTAGTTCATTTTTTATTGCATAATTTTTCAAGTAAGTAAACTTGCCTCACATTTAGTAATAAAAGCAAGATGAATCTTAATTAATGAGGCTCTGTATCTGTCAAGGTATTTTATATTCTAGTTAGATTATTTCTCTTCTTACCTTGAAACTCACAGCAGTTCTGTAGTGCCTTCTCAGTATCTTCACTGTTGAGACCTATCCTTTTTTCCCCCAGAAACATTTCAGATACAAAAAAAAAAAAGACCAAAACTCAGCTGCTCAATTTATCTCTGGTTTTCTTCTTCCTGGACTCTGTCCTCTTTTTGTATCACCATTGATTCAGTGGGTCCAGACTTTAAGATCATTAGAGGACTGTAGGCTCTAATTTTGAGAATGCATTTTCATCACAGGAAAGTCTGTTGAGAATTGATGATGTTTAGCTGTAGTAGTTAACTTGAGCCAACAGTGCCCTACCAGAAAGTAAGCTGCTAATGTACACCTGGGAACCATGTTGGTGTAACTGGTGTGTGTGTGATTTTTTTTTTCCTACAGACATTGCAAGTAATTCAGATCCTGACCCTGAAGGCCAAGAGGATTCTTCAGAGAAAAATGCATCTTCTAATGCTACTATTCACACTGATCACAACCCAGCACCCAGTGAAAATGGCAAATCACATGAACTGTCCAATCTCCGACTGGAGAATCAGCTGCTGAGGAATGAAGTTCAGTCTTTAAATCAGGAAATGGCCTCATTACTTCAAAGATCCAAAGAAACTCAAGAAGGTCAGGTTTTATTTAATTTGTTCAGGATTAGGAATTTAACATTCAAAACCAACAACTTTACATCTAATTAGATGTAGTTTAGGTGAGACTTGTAAAGTGGCATTTTCATAGATGTATAGGACTCAAATTTGAAAATGGGATCTGTCATCCTCATATCAACCCAAAACAGAATATTGACTACTTTCGTCTTTCTTTAATCATTACCGAAGTTTAAGAACTGATAGGAACTACACACTCATCAACAAATTTTTTGTTTGCTGTGATGATGTGTTTTGTTTGTTTGTTTGTTTTTCTTTTTTGTCTTTTTGGAGACAGGGTCTCAATTTTAGTTCAGGTTGGCCTTGAACTCACTATGTAGCCCAGGCTGGCCCTGAACTTACTGCAGTCCTCGTGCCTTGGTCTCTGAAGTTCTGGGATTACAGACATGTACCACCACACCTGGCCTGTCAAGCTCATTTGATTTATTCTGAACTTTCATGGGAACTGTTTAGTGAACCCTAGGTGGGATTAAATAAAAGTCCAGTGTTGGTGTTCCATGGAATTCAGTTTAAATAGTGCCCTTGGGAATTAAATAGTGCAGTGAGGTGGCCCCAGAGTAGAAAACCCAAGTTCCTCAGAAATGACTGATTAAAAGGGAAATAATTTCATGACAGGTAGTGACAAGGGAAGGTGTGCATGTTATTGTAAAAGTGACTGAGGGGAAAACTAAAAAGGAAACCCCTGATCCTCTTCCTGGAGCTAATGAAGGGAATGAGGGGACAGTGGGAAAACTTTTGCCTACACATGGGAGGAGGCCCAGAAGAGCAGAATAGGAAGGTTGGTTAAGACTGTGAAAATTTTAGGAAAAAACTTCACTTTTCCAGGACAGACAAAGACAGAAATAGTGGGGTTTTTGTGTGTCTGTGTGTGTAGGACTGTAGTTGTAGATGCACAGGAGGGGGTAGAAATGCCATTGTATTGTGAAACAGTACTACAGTGCCCCTTTGCACTAATTTTCTATGTTAAAAGAACATCTTTTTCAACAGTAAATGAAAGAAACAAATTCTTCCTGTGTTTATTTTTAGGCTTTGTTTTTGGCTTCATTTTGTTCTTCCTGGAGTGCAACTTTGCTTTGGATTTCCATTCTTTTGCCTTTCTCTGGCAGGACTCGACAAATCCATTGATGACTTTTATGTTGTTGACACTACTGTCTACCAGTTTTGGCTCTCAAGTGCTTTCTGATCTCCAGAAGTAACAACATTGTGGAAGAACAGCTAGCTTCATGCTTCTTTTCTAACCCATTAACTAATATACGTGTGAATATTGACCTTCAAAAATGGGTTTCTCATTTGGGGCAAAAAACAAAGATACTTGTAATCACCTAATTTTGGTAAAAACTAAAATCCTAAAGGGACAGCAGTCTGTGCTGTGAAAAATATATGTTGGTTTTGCTCATGTGGAGAAATTTCATTTTTATAGAATTAAACAAAGCAAGAGCAAGAGTTGAAAAATGGAATGTTGACCATTCGAAGAGTGATCGAATAACTCGAGAACTCCGAGCCCAAGTTGATGACTTGACGGAAGCAGTGGCTGCAAAGGACTCTCAGCTGGCCGTCCTGAAAGTGAGACTCCAGGAGGCTGACCAGCTGCTCAGGACTCGCACAGAAGCGCTGGAAGCCCTGCAGAGTGAGAAGTCACGGTTGGTCATTCTATAATAATAAAAAACACGAGCTGGAATGGTCCTTTCCAGGACATGTAATGGTGAACATCGCACTGTATCCTAGTTTATGAAAATTCACAAGAGGGAAAATTTCTTGTGGCAATACTGGAAATATGTGCACCTAAAATGGATTCATCAGCAGGGTGCAGTAGTATATGCCTATAATCTCAACCTTGGAGACTGAGGCAGGAGGATTAAAAGTTTGAGTATAGCCTAGGCAACTTAACCATTTAGCAAGTTCTTGTCTCAAAATAATAATGAGAAAAGCTGTGAGGATGTAGCTCAATGCAGATTCTGAATTTAAAAGTGTTTGAAGAGCTTAGTGTTTTTAATCTTTGACATGTGCTTGTATTTGGAACCCTAAAAATGCAGATTACATTCCATTAGAATGGAAAAAGATTTTCTAAAGATATTTTAGACAGATCATCTTTTTTGTTTGACTAACAGAGATTCTGTGAAGAGTATGCTTGCTTATCGCTTGTATGCTGTGGAAATCTGTGTTTTGACCCTGCTGCGTTTTCTTTTAGAATAATGCAGGATCACAGTGAAGGAAGTAGCCTGCAGAATCAAGCTCTGCAAACTCTTCAAGAGAGACTGCATGACGCCGACGCCACTTTGAAGAGAGAGCAGGAAAGCTACAAACAGATGCAGGTTAGAAGGGAGACAACAGCATTCTGTTGATATTCGGACAAGGGGGAATGGCTGTGGTGTTTCCTTACACATTTATAATAAAATTCTGCGGTGCATTTCAGAAAATTCTCTTTCTGTGACAAAAACCAGATATTTGGAAAATTAACTTGATCCTTGCTAAATTTATTTCATTTTATGTGTGAGATAGTTAATATTCATTACAGATATGCATCTTTCACTTAATTTGGTTTTTTGCAACAACCATTACCATTATTTGAGCAAATGTTGCTTTGAGGCATTTTTGGCTTAAGCTTTTTCTGATTTCTGTTAAATCTGATTCATTTATTTCAAGAGATAATTGTACATAATATTATTTAAGAGTTTTACTCCAAAACAGTTTTTATCCCTAGTTCAGGCTTAGCCTCGTCTGTACTTTACAGTTGCCTACAGAGGGCTTTCCCATACCCTGTCTTTATGCATTTTACAGTATGAGGTAGGACCTGGACCTGGGTAGTTCGTTTTTATAGGATTTACCGGTGCATCCAGTGGGTAACTGGGATTGCAAACCACTGGTCCAGGAGTTTTTCTCAGTAGGTGGAAATACTTCAGCCCTAAAAGTATATGTCAGTACTGTACAGTAATGTGTTTTCTTAAATTTAACAGTACATTTCATTTAATACAGTGTAGCTAAAGTACAGTTTGACCAACCCTAATGTAAAAACTCTACATCGAAAGTGCTCTAATTTTGGAAACTTTTTGCCACAAGTGGAAAATTCCACAGTATGAAACTTTGTTTTGTACACAAAATTACTTCAAGTACTATGTAAAATTACTTTTAAGCTATTTATATATGAAATACAAATGAATTTTATGTTTAGACTTGGATTCCGTCCCCAGATAGCTCATGTATATGAAAGTTTTCCCAAGTCTGAACTACTTCTGGTCCCAGGCATTTTAGATGAGGTGTTTTCGCCTTATACAGTATTATCATCTTAAACATATATTTTTAAAAATTACTACATAAATTTTACATATGACTGTTGCACAATTTTACATACATTAGTTTTACATCTTTTTTGTATACTGATTCTTTAAAACGTGGTGCATTTTACACTTAAGACACATTTCAATTCTGTCACTTAATTTTCATCAGGAATGCTTGATCTATATTTAGATTTCATAAAATTTACAAATGAGCAAGTACATTAATATACCTCAGTTGTTCTAAACATAATTACAAGTTTTTCTAAGAGTAGGCAGTTCCTCAAAAAGTGAGTTATCACATGACCTAGTAATCTGTACCTTCATAGGCGTTTATGAAAGAATTGAAAATATATGTCCGCATAAAAACTTGTGCACAGATGTTTATAGCAGTATTATTCATAATAGCTCAGAGCTATAAGTGCCTTTTTTTTTTGGCACCAGGGATCAAACTCATGACCTCGAATTTGCAGGCAGGTGCTTACACCGCTGAGCTAAATCCCCAACCCTCAGTGCTATAAGTAATGCAGATGTCTGTCAGTTGCTGCATAAACACATTGTAGTGTATCCATATAAGGAAATCTTATTCGGCCATAAAATACAGTAGTGTTGATACTTGCTACAACATGTGTCAATACTTGGATGAACCTTGGAACATTGCATGTTAAAGAAGACAGATACAAAAGGCCACATGTTTAATGATTCCATTTGTATGAAATGTGCAGTATAAATAAATTCACAGAGAAATAAAGTAGATTAATGGTTGCTAGGGGTTGAAGAGAGAGGGAGAATATGAAAGGGGATTTCTTTTTGAAAATACTCCAGAACTATATTGAATTGGTTGTGCAACTCAGTAAATACACTGAATTAAACACCTTTAAAGGGTGAACTTCATGGGATGTGAGTTATATCTGTATGATTGAAAGAAAACTTGTAACAGAATTATTAGTTGTTTCATTGTAAGTTAATTATAATAAATAAAGTTTAAAAGTCAGTTCCTCAGCTGCCTTAACCACATCTGAAATGCTCAGTTGACTTTCGCAGCAGTCCTTTTGCTCCTTTTTCTCCAAAACAGGAGTTGATCTTGGATCAGAAGCTTTGAGATTTAGTTATTGAGTGTATCTATAGCAGCTTTCTGATTGCTGTTTTCTGGTGATGGGAACTTCTGAGAATAAAGTTAACAGTTCTCAGAACTAGGGGATTTATTTCTAAATAGGCTAGTAAATGACAAACAGTGTGTTTTTAATGTGCCTTAAAGGCTTCTTAAACTAAAAATATTATGAGTAGTTTATTAAGAAATTTGAAATAAGCTGAAAACACTCATAATTTCAGAAAAGATCTTTCCTCCTTCATTCTTCCATTTGTTTTCATGTAGACATCCTAGTTTTCTGAAGCCCTGGTACTCATTTCTTAACCATTATCAGACTAGACTTATTATCCAGGTGACCCAATCATCTGAGAAATTTCTTTTTTTTTTTTTTTTTGCAGCACTGGGGGAGAAATTTCTTAAAAAAATAGAATTGCAATTCAATTTGGGATTAAAATACTTCTGGAAAAGGCCTTTTTTTCCCTCAGCAAAGACCCTAGCTGATTTTGATGCACTGCCATGTTTCCAAGTCACAGTTTTAAATCATCTTCTCTTTATTTAGCTCATAGCAAATGAAGAATTTATTTTATTATGTTGTTGGTCTGAGCTAGTACATCCGTAAGATGTCTGAATTAATGGTTACAAAATATATTTCAAAGTTAAAGATATGTATGATATAACAATTTGTCATAGAATGAGTTTGCTGCACGCCTTAATAAAATGGAAATGGAGCGGCAGAACTTGGCAGAAGCAGTTACTCTGGCAGAAAGAAAATACTCTGATGAGAAGAAGAGAGTTGATGAACTGCAGCAGCAAGTCAAGCTACACAAGTTGAACTGGGAGTCTTCTAAGCAGGAATTAATTGACTACAAGCAAAAGGCCACTAGAATACTCCAAGTAAGCATCAAGTATACACTTTGAATGTGAAGGTGTGTCAGTTAACTAAGAGATACTGACATTCTTTGTAGATATTGTGAAATGACTAGTGTTTGGCTGGATTGCCTTGCTGTACTTAGAAAGCTTATAAAAAGGATAAAATCTCTCTTTGTCCTACCAAATTCTTATTTAAAACTATTCTGCCACCACTTAATCCAGATTATTAACGTATCACCTTAATCACTGTGAAGTGTTAATGTTTGTTGCTGAGCAGCCCTGTTGAATTTTTCAGAACAAGTGATCTAGACTATCTAACCACCTTCTTCATTTTCCTTTCCTGGTTTATATTTTTGCTACCCAGTAGAAAAGCTTGAATGTAACAGTCTCTCTTTTTTGGTACACAGTCTTTAACAAAAAAACCCAAAACTGCGCAAGGTTGTGAATGTGATCCCCTGTACCAAAAAAAAAAAGCTAAAACTAAAAACAAAACCTCAAGAGGGTCATTTTGTACTCTGCCTTTTTCCTTTTGCCTCAATCTTCTCCTGGCTGTGAACTCCCTTTTTATTGCACCCCTGTGAAATACCATGTCCAGCTCCTTCAAACTCTTTCTAATTATTTGTGGTGTTCACTCTCAGTTTATTAATTCATTGCGAAGGTATTTATTGCGCACCTCTCTCTTCACTAGTCACCATGGTAGGTGATGAGATACAAAGCTCAAAAGATATGTCCTATTCCTGTAAGGGAACATTCAGCTTAGTGTGATGATACCAGAGTAATTGATGAAGCTAATAATATACAATGGGAACTCAGAGAAAAGGGCCTCAAAATGGCCTGGGGCTGTCAGGGATGACTGCACCAAGGAGCTGATGTGTAACACAAACCTGAAGGATGAGTAGGAAGACTTGCTGGGAGAAGAGTTCAGGTAGAAGAGCATGTGTATGAGAGAGAGCTCAGATAGAACAGCCGGGGGAGCTTGGCATGATGGGGGAGCTAGTTCCAGCCGCTGCAGCATAAAGTGTAAGAAATTAACAGACACGAGATAAAACCAAATGACCAGTACGTGCTGATTGTGGAGGGTCTCTATACCATGCAAGGAAGTTTTTATTTCATCTGTGGGTGATGGGATGTGGTGATGAATTTGAGTAGTAAGATCAGGATTCGAGTGTGTGAATCCAGGTGCAGTGAAGAGGCTCCGCGAGAGTTGGACCTCATTGTTCATCTTTGGACCCAGAATAGTCCCTGCTACCCAAGAAATTATTGACTGCATTGGAGGGATAA
>RJWM01028133.1:0-25977 GCA_004363535.1 Dasyprocta punctata | reverse complement strand
CTTTTGCTAATTTTGTGAAATGAGAGGGAAGCTCACCACAGTTTTTGTCATTGGTTTTCTAGACATAATAGACAGAGCTCCAGACAGGATGTACTGCATAATAAGAGGAGGTAAACCAGTTAGACATGGAATACATCATCTGTGGTCTTCTTTCCTAAGAACAAATGAATCTTAGGACTCCTCCTCTTAACACGGGTCCATAAAACATTTGAAAATAAGTTTTTATGATCATGTGCTTATTTTCTGTAACAGAAAACCCCAATTGATTCCAATGTACTCACACAGATTGGTCCCAAAAGATGCAACTAGAGCAACACAGTCTCCCTTATGATTGCAAAATAAATATCATAAGTAAATCAATGTGTGACCATGAATGTCATCCAGAACCAAATATCTGTGACGCCAATCAGGACTTGTGCCACTTGGAGAAGAGAGTGTCTGCAAGATAGAGCAATACACATTTCACAGAAAAATTATTTGAAGAGGTTCTAAATAAACAGCACCCTTTTACTAGGCAGATTCTGTAAAGATGGATGCCCAAATTGACAGTCAGTACTGCCACATCCAGGCCAGTATGACTTCCTGCACAAATGGTATATACAGTCTCATCATTTAAAATCCCACAGTACGTTATGGGATTTTCCATGACAGTGTCATACTAAAGTAAAGCAAATTTTGAGGAATAAGGTGCCAACTCAGCCTTAAATGGTCTTTAAACTACTCACCCCAAGAATGACGGGCTCCCCCTTGATGAAATTCTGGATGTGGTTTTTCACATCCTGAGGGAAAGTCATCAGCGCAGGGTGGCCCAGGGGATCGGCCGAGCTCCTGCCCTGCAGAGCCTTAGTCAAGTCCACTGGTGCTGCTGCTCTTCAGGACCTGTGATTCCTGCAGTGACTGAAGATGAGCTGCTCTGGAGAACTGGATGAAAGCATGAGTTGTTTTCATTGTATCCAGTAAACACCATCCATGATACACATGGATGGAAGAACGTTGAGTACTTACAGGAGGAAGCTCAAAATCAAAAAACGCTAGACACAGATCTTAGCATTTCTGCCAAGTGGCATGATGTAGAATATTTAGATTTGCAACATCACAGCCCCCTCATTTCCGCACAAATCTAAGTAGTGCCTGGCAGGGTTAATTTGTTTTTGATGGCAGCAGGGTTGATTTTAATGGGCTCATGCTTAAGGAATGACAACCGTGTCCTCATTAATCTACACAATTTGTGTGCTCTCATACTTAGTGTTTGATTTCACAATGTAGCTCTAACTCAGCAATCCACGTGCTATTCATGATAGCACAGAAGCCCAAAGTGGCTGTCTGTCTTAGGCCTGGCGAGACCCTGCACCTACCCTGGCTGCACAACCACCTGAGCCAACACCTGCCCTTGCACTGCCTTGATGTAATTACAGGAAATGCACACAACATTATCATATCAGGAATGTCTTCCCTTTCTGTCAGAAACAGATTTTGTATAATTACTGAAAGAATCAGTGCACTTTGAATTTAAGCATAGGCTGATATCAGCTTTTCTATGGTCATCACGATGAAAATGGATTCCTAATAATGAACACATCTTTTGGGGAGTGAAGTTTCAGGAAACTTAAAGCTGCCCAGGTGCTTCAAGCCTGTTTCACTCCTGAAGTGCATGATAACAATTTTCCTGATGTATGATATATAAGGATGGACTTAAATTCATTCAGAAATTTTATAAAAATAAGACCGGTTTTCCCCTCCAGAAAACCTCATGTTTTCTTTTCTTAAAGAATGTGCGTACTGAGCTATAACAGTGTATTTTTTGTTGGTCATGACTTCTCCTTACAATTACCTTGAGAGAAATGTTCTTACTCTTAGAATTTGCTTCCTTTCAATAGCTCTGAATCACCAGCACATGAAATATCCAAACACACAAGGAATATACTGTTTTTAAATTTTTTACTGTCTAGTTTTTCATTATTATCTCACATCCAAAGCATTAACACCATGCCTTTTTGTACAAAATTTCACTCATTCTTTGTAACAATAAGTATGCATATTTCCAGTGTTCCTCCATTGATGTGTGATTTTCAAGCACTCTGAATTGAGAGTCTCTTTAATGCCAGATATTCTTCCAAACAAGAAAATGTAGGGAAAAGGTCAGACCATGGTCACCATCTCTTTTGGATCAAAGATTCTATATTGAATAAAACCATACTCCAGCAGGTGAGAACATCCAGCCCAGCATGGTTCACACTGTAGGCCAGACTAGTGGCTTGGAAATGGCAGAAGCAGCAGTGGGAATTCAAGTCAGTGGGTGCTGAATGAAGTGAACTGGTACTGTGTCCTGGCACACAGACACGTGGAACAGAAAGCACATTGGTGGGGCAGCAATTTTATTTCCAGTGGCTCTAAATGAACTCCAGCAGAAAAGTAATCTCTAGTCACTTGCTGTCATCATCCCAGAGTGGAATGACAGAACAGTGACCAACACACAGCAGAGTGCCAGAAGTGGGAGAATTGTAGTGGGAGTGCTGCTGAGAAGTAAAAGCTCAGACCACACTGATCCAGTGGCCACCAGAAGCCAGACTTAACCCCAAATACAAAGGAATGGAAGTGTTCCCACCCAGTCTGAGAAGAGCAGAGTGCCCTCAGGTCAGTATCAGAAGGAAGCAAGCAGCCCTGACCTGCAGCAGGACAAAGAAACCCTTCCCTCTCAATGGCAGTGCGCAAGGGCAGTCAGTGGTGTAGAACAGAGGAAGGCATGCTGGGTACAGAAGAAGCTGACTGTATAGAGATTTTGGAGCAATCCTGGCCTTTCCCTACCCCTGTGCACCACAGCAACTGGGAGAGCTCCGTGGAGACAACCACATACACTACCAAAGGACTGGATGCTGAGACAAACACATAGCAACATCTCATCTTCAATCAACTGAGAAGGGAGGATTTTAGGACAGACACAAATAACAAGAGCCTCCCATCATAGAAGATACCTCTGAAGAACAGCGACTTCCCAGGGAGACCTCAACACTAGTGATGATGCTACATATTACAAGAAATTTATGGGCATCAACACAGGAAAAACAGATTAAAAATTGAACAGGACAAGATAAAGAGGCAAAACCCAAGTCCAGACCTCTAGAATACATAGAACAAGTCCAAGGGATAACGAGGTAAAAGAAAATGGAGGGCATTCATCTGAAATCTCTGAAATGATAGCAGCAGAAGTTCAAGGTGCATGAGACTATAGAGGAAATCACATCAAAAATAATCTTCCATGTTAAAAAAAGAGATTAGGACCACAGTGATAGACTTACTCTGCAAGTCTAGAGTAGACATAGACAAAACAAAATAGAGCATGGGAAAACGATGGAACCCATGAATCCCCAGCATAGGAAAATATTTAATTGATGAAACAGATTTAAGCAGATATTGCTGAGGTAGGAGGAGCGTTGTGAGTTCGAGGCTGGCTTGGGCCACAACATGAGTGCAAGGCTGGCCTGAGCTACATAATGTGACCCTGCCTCAAAAAACTAGGGCTGGGAGTTTGGCTCAATGGCTTAAGCACCTGTCTGGCAGGTGCGAGGTTGTGAGTTCAAAACCTGGTTCTGAAAAAAAAATTGCATGTGCATTATCACATTTACAGAGTTGCAAGAACCAAAGTGAAGACAGAACTTCAGACCTAGAAGATGGGAGTGCTCAAAAGGAAAGAACAACTGGGAAAGAAGACAGGAGAAAAGAAAGAAGGTAAAAGATTAGATGCATATATGTATACATATATACGTGTGTGTGTGCATATGTATATATATATATATCGTAGGCAAATATACTACTAATCTCTGTTAGTTTAGCAAAAAGGACAGTTTGTGTTTTCATTGTTTGATTGCTTGATCTTTTTTTAATACTTAAATCTTGAATCTTCAACTACCTTAAAGATAATGATATATAATAGTATACTAGAGTTAATTTTGCATTTTTTTGAGATTCAGTATTTTTTTGTTTTTGCAATTAAAAAATCAGATAATAATCTTCACCGAGGCATAAAATCATCAAAATTTCATAAATGCATCACAAGAACAGAATATTAAAAGCTGCTAGAGATACAACCAAATCACTTAGAAAGGGAAGCCCATGAGAATTACTGCAGACTTTTCAACACAAACTATTAAATCAAGAAGAGTTTGGGGTGAAGTATTTCAGATCCTGTAAACAAAATAACTTCCAACCAAGATCGATGTACCTTGAAAAACTATCTTTCAGAATCAATGGAGAAGTAAGATACTTCCACGACAAAGTGGACCCGAAGAAATTCATGACCTCCAAACCAGTTCTATAATACATTCTGAAAAATATTCCAGACAGAGATAAAAATGTGCACAAATCCAAGAACACCAACAGAAGGAAGACATTCATCAGGGTAAGCAATTAAACAGAGGGGAAAGACAAGAAACCAGTAGCAGAAAATAATATGACAAAGATAAGCCAATATCTGTCAGTTATAACCATCAAAGGAAATGCACTCAATTCACTAATAAAAAGAAACAGACTGGTAGAATGGATCAAGAAACAAGTCCCAAAAAATGCTGCATACAAGAAACACATCTAACTCTAAAAGAAACTGATAGACTGAAATTGAAAGGATAGAAAACAATATTGCTTGTGACAAGAAAGCAGAAAAAAGCATTGATAGACATACTTGTTAAGCAAAAACTCAAGAAATGAGAACAACATAAATGTATATGCATGAACTATAGGAGCACCCAACTACATAAAACAAATATTAATAGACATAGAAAGTCAAAGAAGCACAAACACAATTACAATGGGGGCCTTAACAGCCTACCGTCACAAACAGATACATCAACTAGACAAAACATCAACATAGAAGTATCAGAACTGAACCAAACCTCTGAACAAATGGACTTCATAGATGTCCACGGAGTGTTCCAACCAATAACATCAGAATAAACATTTTCTCTGCAACACAGGAGATGTTCTCCAAAAGAGATCACATACTAGCTCACAGGACATGCTTAAGTAAATGCAAATGAAACGAAATGATCCCATGACTATTATCTGACCATAAGGCAATAAAGTTGGAAATTAAAGGCCAAAGATACCAAAACAATTCCATTCACACATGAAAATTAAATAACACCCCACTGAATAACAAATGGATCACAGATGAAATTAAAAGAAATTAAAATTTCTACAACTAAATGATAATGACGATGCAACATACTGGAACTTATGGGACACAAAGCAGTTCTAAGTGGGAAATTTATATCAGTGAATACTCATTTTAGGAACACAGAATGAGTTCAAATAACCTAATGTTGAATTTCAAACTTCTAGAAAAAGAAGTCAAGCCCAAAGCTCAAAAAAGGGGGAAATTATAAATAGGGACCATAACAGAGATTAATTCAATTGAGACTAAGAAAACAATACAAAGAATCAATGAACATAATCGTTAGTTCTTTGAAAAACTAAATGAACATGATAAACCCCTAGCCAACCTTATTAAAAAGAAAAGACTCAAATTCATGTAATTACGAACGAGAAGGATAAAATCACAACGGATCCTTTGGAAATCCAGAGGATTAACACCTAATCAAGACCTTTACTCTAATAAAATGCATAACACAGATGAAACGGAAAATTTCCAGATACATACGAACTATCAAAGTTGAATCAAGAAGATCGAAAAATTCTAAATAATGCAGTATCAGTCAATAAAATTGAAGATGTAAATACTTACCAACAAAGAAAAGCCCAGGTCCTGACGGAAATACAGCCGAGTTCTACAAGAAATGTAAAGAGGACCAAATTCCATTACTTCTCAAGCTATTGGATGAAACTGAAAGGGAAACATCACTCCCAAACTCATTCCTGGAAACAAGTATTAACTGGATTCCAAAACCGTAGAAAGAGCCAACCAAAAGCCCTGCAGGATCCAACACCGGGCACACATGCGCATTGCGTGGTGGTGGGGGGAGGCTGGAGCAGCACTCGCTGGGTGGGCCTTTTGGGAAGCCAGCTCCTCTGCTGGCTTGTGAGGGAGGAGTCTTTCCCCTTAACTGTTTCCTGTTGTTACCAGTTTAGAGGGACGTTTTCACAGGTAATGATGGAGGCCTTAAAGAACACCACACGCTTAAGGGCAGGCTATTAGCAAAAAGGATAAAGCATCGCTGGCCTGCTTGTGACATCCAGCCACACACTCAGAGACCAGAAGCCGCCTCAGCAGTGCCCTGGGAGGCAGCGGGGAGGACAGAGACGGCTGCGCGTTAGTGAACACAGGAGAACGCACCTGCGCGGTAGCGAGTACAGGAGAACGGGCCTGCACCTCAGGGCATACAAGAGAATGCGCCTGCGCAGCAGGGAGACCAGGAGGCCATCCCTGCGCAATAGGCAGTACAGGAGGATGCGCCTGCGCGGTAGGGAGTACAAGAAGATGCGCCTGCGCGGTAGCCAGTATAGGCGGTTGGCTCCTGATCCGGGCTGTACAGGTGGAGGCCTTCACAACACCCTGAGGAAAGAGGACTACAGTCGAAGGTGCTCAAGGAGTACAGAGTTGACCCGAGCTACTTCAGATTGTGGAAGAGTTAAAAAGGACAGCCAAATCCAAAAATGGGTAAAACAACTAGAGTTCTTTAAAAATAAAACCAAAACGCGGACATTCATATAAGGCAGTCAGGATCATTACTAATCAGGAAAGTGCTTTAACACCATGGTGATTGATTTTAAATGAAGTGTACCCACTAGATTTCAACAATCAGAGACTGACTGTGGCTGCTATTGGGATAGTGGTAGAAATTCTCATGCACTGACAGTGGAAGTGGAAAGTGACCCAACTATGGAAAGTAAGTTAGGATTACTTGGTACAGTTGAAGATATCTGCATATGCTTTTGTTTTTATTTATTTAATTTTTTTGAGACAAAGTTTGGCTGTGTAGTACAGGCTGCTCCTGAGCTCATCGAACTCACCTGATCCTCCTGCCTCAGCCTTCTAGGTGATGTGATTACAGGTGTGTACTGCCGTGCCTCGCAGAAGCTATGTATACTTTAGATCTAATGGTTCAGCTCCTTGGTGCATATACACTGTGCAGAGAAAAATAATTGTTCCAGTGTAATGTTCTTAGTATTGCTAAAACTGGAAACAGGCTGCTGGGGATTTAGCTCAATGGTGTAGACTCATACCTGGCAGGCGCGAGGTTGTGAACTTGATCCCTGGTACCAAAAACAGGACCAAATGTCTATCAAGGATACAATAATCAGTGAATTTTACACTATGGCATCAAAACTACCAAACAATGGAATATTTAGAAGAAAAGTTGTTAAGCCATGAGTCTTGCCAAACGATGAGTATAGTAATGTATCAACTGGGTGAATCCATTTTTACAACATTGAAACAAACAATAGTAAAAATACATTGTTCAGGATAATTCCTAGTGATCCAACTGTTAAGAAAAGCAGTGAAAGTAGGCATGGTGGCCCAAGTCTGTAATCCCATACTTGGGAGGCTGAAGCAGAAGTTAGTGAATTACCGAGATCTTATATATAGAAACAAATAAATAAATGAATTTAGTTTTTAAATGGTTGGAGGTGTAGCTTAGTGCAAATGCCCCGGGTTTAATTTCCAGCAAAATACAACAAAAAAGTAAAGCAATGAAATAATTACCACAAAAGTCAGTATGCTATTTATGTCTGTGAAAAGAAAGATTCTGTGATAAGAGGGAGCAAATGGAGGACTTGAGTGGTGGCAATTTTTAAAACCTAAGTGGTAGTTAGGTAGTTATTTAAATTATTTGTAAAAGTACATTTACGAAGCGTCAGGGATTTAATTCAGAGGCTCAAGCACATGCCTGATAAGTGCGAGGCAATGATTTCTATCCTTGGAACTAAAAAGGAAAAAAGGACATTTATCGCTAATTGTGGTAACACAAACCTGTAATTCTAGCACTCAGAAGTTTGACACTGGAGGATTGTTGTGACTTTGAGGCCAATCTGGGCTACAAAGTGAGTTCAAGACCTGCGTGAACTGTATAACGAGACGCTGTTGCAAAAAGGAAAGAAAAAAAAAAAAGGACATTTATGTTTTATGAACCCTTCCATACTAGTGTTATACCTTGCTTTAAAGATGATAGCTCCCATGGTATGGCTTGTAATCTAGCTGTTTCCTCAGTCCTAGTCCTTTTTCTATCTTCCTTCTTTCCTTTCTTTCTTTTTTTTTTTTTTTTTTTTTTTTTTTTTTTTTTTTTTTTTTTTTTTTTTTTTTTTTTTTTTTTTTTTTTTTTTTTTTTTTTTTTTTTTTTTTTTTTTTTTTTTTTTTTTTTTTTTTTTTTTTTTTTTTTTTTTGAGATGGGGTCTTGCTATGCAGTTCAGGCTAGCCCTGAGCTCACTTTGTGGCCCAGGATGGTCTTGAGCTCACAATGATCCTCTTGCCTCAGTCTGCCAAGTACTGGGGTTACAAGCACACCACCCCACCTGGCTCCCCTCAAAGTCTTACATTCTCATAGGTAGGACATTTTGGAGGTGACTGGATGTAGGGTGTGGGAATAGGGATTATGGGTATATGATAACTGGATTAGTCTACTGATTGGACTAGTATGGTTATGGGTGATGGAATTACTAAAGAGGAAAGACCTGTCCTGGGTGTGGGTAGCACAAACCAATAGACTTGTACCCTGAGTATAAAAGGAGAGAAGGAAGGCTGCTTCCTGCCTCCTGCCTACCATGTCATGGACTATTTCTCCTCTGTCATGCTGCTCTATAGTGCCACCTTTGCTTGGAACAAGCCAACTATGGAATGAAACCTCTACAAATTGTGAGCTAAAATAAACTTTTATTTCTTTTTTAAAAAAAAAGAAAGATCCTACCAAAAATGAAAACTACAGACCAATCTCTGTGATGAACATGAAGCAAAAAATCCTCAATAAGATACTGGCAAATAGAATGCAGCAAATCACCAAGAACAGTACACACCATGACCAAGTTGGATTCATCCCAGGGAGGCAGGCATGATTCAATATACATACATCAATAAATGTAATACACTATATTAACAGAGACAAGGACAAAAGTCACCTGACTATTTCAATAGACATGGAGAAAGCACTTGGCAAACTCCTACACCCATTCATGATAAAAAAGATCCTGTGCTAAAATCAGAATATATGATTTTTGTCTCACTCTATAAAAGCCATGTATGACAAACCAACAGCAAACATCATACTAAATAGTCAAAAACTGAAATCTTTTACACTCATAACAGGAAAAGGACAAGAATCTCCACTATCAACACTCCTATTCAATAGAATTCTGGATACATTGTCAAGAGCTAACCGACATGAAAAAGAAATAGAAAAAATAGAGCTAGAAAAGGAACAAGTTAAATTATGAGTATTTGCAGATGACATGATATTCTACGTAGAAGACTCCAGAAACTCCACCAGAAAACTTCTAGATTTAATAACCAGATTGAACAGCATAGCTAGATACAAAGTCAACCATCAAAATCCCATAAGATTTCTATATACAAACAACAAACTTACCAAGAGACAAATTAGGGAAATAACCTTAACATCATTATCAAGAAAAGTGAAGTACTTAGGAATCGATCTAACCAAAGAAGTAAAAGATCTCTACATTGAAAACTACAGTACTCTGAAAAAGGAGATTGAAGAGGCTATCAGAAAAGATTTCCCTTGCTCATGGGTAGAAAAAGCACCATAGTAAAAATGGACATATTCCCACAATTGCTCTACCGATTTAATGCAACCCTGATAAATATAACAGCATACATCATAGAACTGGAGACAACATTCTAAACATTCACTGGAAAGCGTAAGAGTCCTAGAATAGCAAAAGCAATTCTGGGCAAGAAACACAAGGCAGGGGACATCACAGTCCCTGACTTGAAATTAGATTGCACAGTTAGTGTGATTAAAAAAGAAAAAAAAAACAACATGGGACTGATAAAAGAACCAGACCTGGAGATTGTGAAACAGAGTAGAAGATGCAGAAATCACTCCAAATACACTCAGCCACCTGATCTTTGACAAAGGGACCAAACATGTTCCCTGGAAGAAAGCCTCTTTAATAAACGGTTTTGAAAAAACTTGTTTTCCACAGGGTGAGGACAAAACTAGACCCATGTGTATTACCATGCACTGAAGTAAAATAAAAATGGATCAAAGATCTAAGCATTAAAACAGAAAAAGTAAACCTACTGGATGGTAGACTAGGTAGGGCTCTGGAAGATAGAGGAGTAGGTAAAGACATTATGAACAAAACCTCAATTGTACAGGAATTATCACAGAAATCATTGACTGGGATTTCATCTTATTAAAAAGCTTGTGTACACCAAAAGAAATCACCAACAAAGTGGAAAGTCATTCCACAGTGGGAAAAACTTTTGCCAGCTGTTCTTCAGGGAAAGGAGTAATATCAAGAAATAATAAAAACTGAAAAATAAAATGAGGTCTCCAATTTGGAAGACCCATTCCATGAATGGGCATCTGAGATGAATAGATATTTCTCAGAAAAGGAAGTCCAAATGGTATATAAATATATGAAAAAATGCTAAATATTCCTTGTCATATGAGAATTGTAAATTACAACAACACCAAGATTCCATCTCATACCAGAAATAATGGATATCATCAAGAAAACAGCTAATAAAAATGCTGGTGGAACTGTGGTGAAAAAGGAACCCTTCTTCACTGTTGGGAGTGTAGACTGGTGCAACCAGTGTGGAAATCAGAGTGGAGATTCCTCTAAACATGTGGACTGGAGGTTCCTCTTCACACAGCTATTCCCCTTCTGGGTATCATTCTGGAAGACTTAAAAGCACACCCATGTTTATAGAAGAAAACTTTGTACTAGCTAAATCTTGGAAGTAACCGAAACACCCATCAACCATAGAATGGATAAAAAAAGGTCTTTTCATATAATGGAGTATTACTCAGACATAAGGAAAAATAAAACTGACATGTTTATAGCTAAATGAATGGACCCTGATACCGTAAATTCAAGTGAAATAAATTGGGCACACGTCAATGTCATATCTCTGGTGTGAGAAACTGAAATTATAAAAAAGAACCAAAATATACAATTGCTATTGTGAAATAGGAAGAAGCTATTCAAAATTCAAAGAGAATTTGGGAGTGGGAATAAGGAAATAAAGGGCAACAAAAATATTGAAAAAGAGGGACAAAATGAAAACAGGTTTGTGAACAGAGAGGTAAAGGAGATTTGCAAAGAGGGGACAGGAGTGGGGGAAAAGAGAAATGAAGATGCATTATACACAAATGCAAATTCCATGTTATGAATGAGGTCATTACACATATGTAAACTGTACCCATGAAGTTAAATTGTTTTAAAAAATGTAAAATCTAAAAGTAAAAACGTTTAGAAAAAGGGCACAGGAAAAAAAATGTTTGCTAAACAAGGCTAGGCAAGCAGTTCTTAGACTTGATCCCAAAAGTATGACCCATAAAACAAAAACTTTTATAACCTAGAATTTGGCAGATTTTTAAAGCAATATCTGTTTGGTGAAAGATCTGTTTAAGTGAAAGAAAGATAATAGACAAGTTTGCAAAAATGCTTCTAAGTTACATATGTGAGAAAGGACTACTATTTAGATTATAGCAAGAACTGCCAAAATTCAACAGCTAAACAGCAAACAATCCAGTAAGAAAATGAGTGACAGATATGGAGAAACATTTACTGAAGACGATGACAAATCATCATGTACAGATGGCAGATAAGCACATGGAAATGTGTTTAACATTATTGGCTATCAAGGAAATGCAAACTAAAAGGAAGCACAATGAGATGTTATCATGCACCTACCAGAATGGCTAAAAAGAAGTGATTACATCACCAACTGCCAGCAAGGATGAGGCAAAGCTGGGTCACTCATGTATCACTGAAGGCAATGGAAAATGGTACAGCCACTCAGTAGAAATGTTTGCTGTTTTCTTTAAAAAAATGAACTATGACACAGAATTTCAAAAAATTAACACTAGTTAAGATATTGCATATTTTCATCTTCCATTTTTTGGTTTTCTTAAAATTAAAAAAATTTAAAATATCAAGCATGCAAATAGTATATAATCCAGCAATTGCATTCTTGGGTATTCATCCTAAAGCAATGACATACATTCACATGAGAACTAGTACCTAAATTCTCACAGTAGATTTCCACATAATGGCCCCAAACTAGAAACAACCCATGTATCATTCAAACATGAATGACTAATCACAGTGCTGTGTAAAATTTCCATGTAATACTACCTAGCAATAAAAATGAGTTGTTAATACAAGCAGATGCAACAACATGGATGAATCCAGACAATTTTGCTAAATTAAAAAGTCAACCTTCAAATATTATGTATCACTGTGGATCATTGTACTTACAGAGACCAGGTGCTGCCAGGGGATAAGGAGCGGGGTAGGAAGGAAAGTTGGTGTGGAAATGTGAGGGAACCTTGTGGTGAGGGTAATGTTTTGTATCTTGATTCAATCAATGACAACACTGTGGTTATGAAGTTGTGCTACAATGTGGCCAAATGTTGCCATTGGGGAAATTAGGAAAACATATAGAAGATGACTCTTTATTGTTTATTACAACTGCATGTGAGTCCATATTTATCTTGAAAAAAGTTTAATACAACCTATATTCTAAACATATGTAAATAAATTTGGGTAGAGTAACACCAAGGGAATTGGCCTTCTTGTCCTTGGGACCCCTCTAAAAGTCTTTTTTTTTTTTTTGCAAATTCAGAATGAAATATGATTTTTAGATGATTTTCACACACTTGTGCAGAGGCTGGCCACCTTGTATTATTTCCAACTACTACAGGTAAATTTTATATCACTCCAAGAGTTTGTAACCTTGTGCCCACAAGGCCAGGTATATTTTTGGGCAAAATTATGCCATATGAAGTAATAACCTTCTCATGCAGGTAGTGCTATAAACAATAGCTTGCTGATTACTCTTCTTCTGTAATTTCTTCTACTGGGACAGCTCAAGAATAAATTGTGTGAGCCTCAGGTTTTGACATGGTACAGTCAGGGCCTGAGGAAAATTCATGAATGTAAAATTAAAGCAAACATAGATATCTGTGTCCACCAACTTTATTCAGTCTTACCTGTATTTGCAACCATTCCAGGGATGGTCATTGCTTCTAGCACCTCCTCAGTCCTTCTTCATCTTCAGAGTAGGGAATCTCCCCTTGGAAATTTCCAGACTCAACTCAACTGAGATGAATGTAGTTTTATGATCACTCATTCACAGGAAGACAGTGAGATTGTAGATTTTTTATATTTTTTTCTCTCATCTAGTTTTCAGATCCTAGGAAGACTGGTAATGAATACATCCTGTTCTACTGTAGCAGAATTTGGAGTTTGTGCACTATTTTTTTTTACAGCATATTAATGACTCCATTTAAGTTAACATCATGTACTGATCATTACTCTAGATGCATTATTTGTACTGTAAGTATTTCTTTTTTCAGTATAGCAGTTTGCAAATCATTTTACTTCCTCAGATGGTCATTGTGAATTTGCACCTTGAACTTGATTAGGAGCCTTTGGTCCATGGGTGCTGAAGGATCTTTAGAAATTACATGTTAGGGTACTTTGCACCTTACTATGAGCACTGAGCTGAGGGTTAAGTTTTCAAAACCTCTTCCACTCGGAATGCCACATTGTGAAGTTATTTAGTAGAAACCTCTGCAAGAATGAATGCTGTCCCAGCAGCACTCACTTCATGATGTGAATGTCTTGCTGAAGAGGGACAGGCAAAACACCTGATTCAGGAGCTCCATGATCTGCAGGGACCCTGAGCATACAGCAGGGCTGACTGAAGTGGGAATGTTCTTCCTGGTGGTTAATAATCTGTGCTGAGTGAGGGAGACTTGCATGGTAGTGCCAGCCCTTGTTGTGTTAGAGACACCAAGACTGAAAGACAAGGGAGATTTCAGCCTTTTCAGTTGCTTACATCTCCTAGGAATGACTGGTCTCCGTGATGTATGTAGTAAGAACTGTCAAAGACAGCCAAGTTCTCTACCTCTGTATTCCTCCCCTTGCAAGCCCATAAAAACTTTCCCCCCTGAATCTTCTGGGTCTGATATTTTTCCAATGATCCAGTTCAGTGCCCCTTGATGTAAATAAATCTGCTTCCATTTGTGAAAAATGGGGGAGGAGTACAAGAAGTCAACAAGAAGCCAAGACCTCCCTGTGAGTGCCATGCATGGACCACTGCGGTTAGAATCACATGCCAGGCTTTTCCCATGAGTCAGTGTCATTCATGGACTGCAAGGGAGGAGAGCAGGAAGCCAATGAGAAACCAAGCCCTCCCTGTGAGTTGATGCTGTGCACAGGCCACTGGGAGGAGAACCTTCTGGTGTGTGGGCTGGGAGACAAGAAGAGCCCTGGTCCTCCTCCCCCAATAAGTGATGGGTTGATCTGGAGAAGCACAGGCTATGACAGCTATTGAGGTAAAATACAACTTAATGCTTCTAGTTTCACTGACTTTGCAGTCCTAAAACCAGTAGCCTAATCATCTATTCAGAGGATAACAATATACAATGTAGCACTATGGGGATCTCCTGAAGGTGGTAGCCATTGTTAATTCCCTATTGTCTTGGTTTGAAGAAATTTCCATTGTTTTATTTGGTTAGATTTTATTCTGTTTTCCCTTGTTTGATTTTATTATATCCAATGGCATGGGGAGCTATTTCAAAGACAACAGGGTATGTTATGGTAGCCATTTTGTTTTACAATTATCTTGTTTTGAGGTCCTTTATTGCATTCATTGTTTTGTTTTTATTGGTTCTATTCTGTTCTACTTTGTTTGATTTTTACTTTGCCTGAAGGTATGGGCAGCTATTTGGAAGACAACAAGAGGCATTGTGATACCCATTGTTGATTTCCTACTATCTTTTTTTGAAATTCTGTACTACACACACTGTTGTTTTGATTGGCTTTATTCTGATTTGTTTTGTTTGGTTTTATTCTCTTTAAAATAAAAATAACATCCTGGATATCTCTTTGAATTTGCTTCATGAATTCTATTTCTTTCCTCTATGGTTCATTCAAGGTTTCCATCATTTTCCCATGCTCCTGCACTTTTTTATGTATGTCTTCTCTAGCTATGCTGAGCAGTTCCTTTATTAAGGTTGTCATTTCTTTCTTTAGCCGAAAGATTATTTTTACTCTGATTTCCTCTGTAGCCTCAAGAATGTTTGTTTCTTTATTTCACTTGCTATCTTTTCAGAAATTTCAGGTGTATGAGTTCCAGTGTCCTCTATTTCAATGTCTTCTGTATTTGTTCCTGATGGACTGGATGCTTGAGATTGCATTTTGCTTTTTGGTTTTGTCATTTTCACCTCTTGGGTTAATATTTTTGTATTCAGTCCCACTAGTGTCAACTGTTCATCTTGTGTGTCTTAGGGTCCTGCTGTGGGGCTGATGTTTGTCCATTTCTGGATCCCAAAGGGAAAGGGAGGGGCCAGTCACACGAATTCCTCCTGCAGGGTCTGTTGGGTGAGTCCAATGTTCTTCCTAGGCTGACTAGCCTAGGAGTATTGGTGTAAGTGAATTCTTTGCTCCTATTACTACTGTGGCTTCAGACTGTTTCAGGCCACCGGATCTACCTGGCTATAGTGTGCAACTCAGCTGGGACCCTACTGTGTCACTGAGGCTCTTGTAGACTCTGTTAAGTTCCTCCAGCTTGCAGGAGAAGTTGTTGGTGCTCTCCTCAACCCTTACAACTATTTATCCACTGAGGTCCTCTATTTGAGAGCGAAACTTGCTATGCTTTTGAAGTCCTGCTGAGGTCCTCTTTGTGGATGAGGGGTTTATGTGGCTCCCACTAGCCCACCAAGGTTCTGCAGGTGGTGGGAGGAGTTGCTGATGGTCTGTGGGCTGCTGCCTTTTTGGTGGGGAGAAGGGTGACCAACAATCCTGCCACCTGTTGAGGACTCTGGTATGAGGTGGAGTGGTGTCCTTTGATTCCAGCCAGCTGCTGAGGTCTCTCCCATCTGCCAAGGAAGCCACATCAGTGATGGAAAGAGTCCTACTGGGCATTGTGGTCTCAGCAAAAGACAAGGCCCTTTGCATCTTCTCTCTGAGGACACCCCAATTCCCAGATGGAGTCCTGCAATACCAGGTCCACTTTCACTCTAGGACTCCAATGAGAGTCCAGCCCCAACTGAGGCTCTCACTTTCTTGTTTCTGGAAGACCGTTCTCTTGATTACCTTTTAGGGAATGGGAATTATTGTTGCCAAGAACATTTCTGAATGCAAATACATTTGCAGGCCCATTCCTCAAGCCACTGTCTGGTAGAATCATGTGAAAAGAAGGCACCTGGGTTGTAACAACTTGAAGAGTATCCTCGCCAGCCTTCAGGAATCAGTGATTAGGGTGAAGTCCAGGCAACACTGAACACGTCCATCTAGCTGACCTGAGTCTACAAATGCAAAGCCAGGGTAGTCAACTTGTGTCCGCTTGAGGTTGGGCATGTCCCACTGCCTTGTGTGGGACATATAATTATGTTTCTGGCTGACTTGTTTCAAAGGAGATGAAACTGATCAGTCACTCCTTCCAATGAACACTTATAATATTCCAGTACCCCAGTAGAACAGTATCAAAAAGCCGAGGTGAAAGCAATCTGTAGAGGCTAACCAGAGGAACCACTCCAGAGGTGTCTGGGTCTTAGGCCCTGAGGGGGACCATTTCTAGCTCTGGTTGCCTTCAGACTCTGTTACCTGTGCACTACTGGAGACTACACAGATCCAGGCATGCCAAACACTTTTACAGCCTGAATCTGCAGCTCCTGTATAGAGGGCTGCCACCTACAGCAGACAGTGTGCTAGGAGATGCTGGCTGGGAGCAAAGAGAGGAGACAGGAAAGAAGCCCAGAGGACCTTGTCCTCTCGCTGCATGGTCTCCACTGGTTTACTGTGAATCCCACAGAGGCTGAACACACCTGAGGGCTTGTGAGGAACCCCAAACCCCTGCAGGCCAGCTCTTTCCAGGACTTCCTGAGTCCAACTAGACAAGGCAAAATGCTTGAAACCTGTGACCCACACAGAGGCCCTGCATCTGAGTTCTTTACTTTTTATATCATTTTGGGAAGCATTTTATAGCTTCAAGTCTTACAGTGTACAAATTTCTCATACAACTGTTTGCAAGGACATTTCTACATCTACAGGACAATTAGGAAGCTCCCCCATTCATTATCACCTACATAACAATGATGGCATTACACACATAGGAGGGTGTGTGTGTGTGTGTGTGTGTGTGTGAATTGGCCTGAGGGTTGAGCCCCAGGTATTCACACTGAGCTACATTCCCAGCCCTTTTATTCTTTTTTCTTTGAGACAGGTTCTCCCTCAGTTGCCCAAACTGAACTCAACTCGTGAATCCCCTGCAGCATCCCTAGTTCTGACTGTGTCATTTTTCTCTCCCAGCTTCTCATCCAGTATGCCACAGTTAGCTCTCATGCCACGTGGGCTCACTTAGACATGACCACCTCTGAGACTTCCTTTGCTGATGGGAATCTTCACTGTTGGCAGGGACAATGGTCGGGTGTTTTGTAAAGTGGCCCATGTTTGGGATTTGTCTGATGCTTCTCTCGGGACTGCAGTGGGGTCCTAGGCATTTGGAAGTCCCAGAAGTTAATGCCACTTCATCACATGAGACCTGGTACCATTCCGTGGTTGCTGTGGATGGGAGACATTGAGAGAGAAGGGCCTAATGGGAGAGAAGAATAGAGATGCTTTTTTTGTGTTGCAGTAAACATTTGATTGAGGGTTTAATTATATGTCTATTACATGTTTTGTGTTATCAGAAATTACAACTCAATGAGTACAAGGTACACTTTGTTTTCTCTGTGTCATGAATGTTTTGAAAATTAAACTAAAAATGTTAGATTGTTTTTAAATAGGATTATTTGTTGAGTTTTTCTGGTGAACACTTAGTCATGTTTTTTTTTTTTCTTTTTCTGTGTTTTCTTTCAGTAGCACGGGTTTGCAGTATATGATGTTTACATTCACACTGGGGAGTGGGTACATGTACATGACACAGCTGCTTTCTTTTTTTAATTCCCTTCCTTTTCCCACTCACCTCCTTCACTCTGCCTCCATTTTTCCCATTTGCATTCCTGTTGTTGTTATTCTTAGATCATGTTTACATGAGTGGATGTGTGTGTGCCTTTGCACTCCCTTCATACCACTCCATTCTATTTTATATCATTACTTGCATTGCTGCAAGAACTAGCTTTTCCTAGCTGTGACAAAATGACTGATGTGAACAACTTAAAGGAAGACAGATTTTCATTTGGTTCTTAATCTCGAGTCATCAGTGCATTGTCTGCTGGCTCCATTATTTCTTTTTTTCTTTTTTTTAATTTAAGAGAAATAAAAAAAGACATAAGAAAGACAAAAAGCAAAACAGACAAACGACTAGAGTAAATGCACAACAGTAACATTACAGGTTTACAAAACAGGATGATAGAAACTTGACAATGGTTGCAATATTGCGTATCGTTATCTTCAAAATGGTTGTTTACATTAACAGATATAGACATGTAAAATTGATCTAATCATATGAGTGTTAACTGTTCTTTCTCAATATCAAATACATTCAGCAATATGTTCATTTTAGTTATCTTACATATACATATATACAGACCTATATCTTTTCCATTATTTCTAGGCCAGTAACAAGGCAGAAACATCTTGGCAGAAGGGTGGGACAGAGAAAAATTCATCACCTGAAGGCAATCAGGAGGCCAGCAAGTGGAAAAGAGAATGACAGAGACACATCCTGCTAAGGTTAGCTTCCCAGTGACCTCCTCCCTCTAACTAGGCCTTGCCTAAGATTCTACTATAGCGGAATAACTCTATCAGATTTACACAATGAGCTTTTTGATGAAATATGTTGGATCCCACCATGACATTCCATTTTCACCACCCCTAGAAGATCCATGTTCATCACATTATGTAAAATGCGTTCAGTCTCTTTCCACAACTCTGCCTCCAAAGTTCCCACACTTCTTGATTGTTTTCTGGGCCCTGAGACAAGAGGATCACAAGCTGGAGCCCAGCATGGGCAACTTAATCACTTAGCAAGACCCTGTCTCAGAATAAACAAGAGCTGGTGATGTAGCTCTGTCAGATTGCCTATGTACAATCCCTAGTATCACAAAAACAAAATTACAATGTGAAGTATTCTCATTCTGTGAAGTGAGACGTTGAGACTGTCTCAGTGGTTTCACAACAGTCTTCCACATCATCATTTTAGTATTCATTGTATGAGGAACTTCCCATTTTAGAGGTGATATAATCATTTTTCTTTGCTTTTATTTTTGGCAATGCCGTGGATTCATAGATTTTTAAATTTCCTTTTGAGACAGCTACTTTTAACTTTTTATCTAGCTAATTCACTAGACTGCACAGGCCAGGCTCAATATTTCAGTTGTCCTGCCTTAGCCTCCTTAAGTGCTGGGATTACAGGTGTACACCACTACACCTGGCTCTTATTTTATTTCTTGGTTAATCAATGTACTAGAGTCCATCTCTGTTGTTGTCAGTGTTGGTGCTCGAAATGACCAACAGGCAGTCAACAGGAGCTGCTTTGGGCTGGATCCTGTGCCCCACTGATTCTCAGCACTTTCTTCCTTTCTGATAGAGGAATATGGTTTAAACAAATGTCTTGCCCTGTGCCAGTTACAGAATTAACCACTTCTCCAGCTATCTCTTACTTCTTTTATTGTCTTTGGTCACAAATTCTAGACATAAGCATATACTGCCTTTAGGAGTGATGGCTAGGATACAGGCAGAAAACCTCCAAAGTAAAACCAGCCTTAAGGGTCCCAGGTGGAGCAGGGCACAGTAGGGGATAATTGTAATCCCAATACTGGGGAGGCAGAAGAAAGAGGATCTTCAGGCTGTTCACAGCCTGGGCAACTTATTGAGACCCTGTCTCAAAATAAAAATGACAGTATATTAAAGATGTGTGGTTACAGCTCAGTAGTATGGTGTTCTTATGTGCCATTCCCAGTACTAAAAAAATCAAGTCCCTGATAACTGGGCGTGTTGACCTTCCCCCTCATCCTAACTATTCAGAAGCCTGAGGCAGGGGAATTGCAAGTGTGAGGCCAGCCTGGGAAACTTAGTGAGATCTTCTTCTAAAATAAAATTCAAAAAGGCTGGCGGTAGAGTTCTGAGACAACACACTTGCCCTGCCGTGACCCATGCGGCTCCTAAGGTTCTTGGGGTGAAGGACCGTGAGAGGCTAAGAAAATAAAGACAGAGAGAAAGCTGGAGTCAGGTGGAGCCCTTATCCTCCTGATGGGAGGAAAGGCACTGCTCAACCAATGTTGTGGGTTTATTTATACACAGGGAAGGATGACGTCAATTTCAGCCCCTCTGCCTAGCAACCCAGGCCTGGATTGTTTAGGAGCCTCCTGTTTTGCTGGGCTGTAGGAGCATTTTTCACGTGGTTGATCCAGGTGCTCTTTGTTACTTTGGTAAGGTCATGTCTGGGTCATGCCCTAAGTCAATTTCCAGCTTCAACGGCTCCCAACATTGCCCAACATGCCTGAGGCCGTGGATTCAGCCCCTTGTACTAGAAAATATAAGTTCTGGGTTGTCAACAAATGTTGGGATATTTCCCTCCCTCTGGAGACTTTCAAATATGCATGCTTCCCCCGTGTCCTTGGAAGTGTGGGATGGTAGATATGTCATGTGGTGGTACATTCTTGTTTGTACTCCATGGCCTAACACCCTGAGAAAGTGACCTAACAATGTCCAAGAACATTTTGGTTCAGATCCAAAAATGGCAAGTTGACTGTCTAAGAAGCCAACATCTTGTAACCTATGAAATGTTGCTCACAGCTTCACAGCAGACCACCCCACATCTGCCTCAAGTGCTTCAGCTTTGGGGCTGAAGGTCAGTTGCATTCAGTTCTTCCAAGTACTACTGTAGTGGGGAGCCCACTGAGAGGACTTGGTTAATTCTGAATCACATGGGAAGTGTCTGGGGATTCCAGCAGAAGAGTGGCAGGATCTGGGTACCTTTGAGCAGGACAGGGCCAAATACTACAGGAGAATAGAGGTAAGGGTTGCAGATGGCAGTCACTGGCCAGCACTCTGGGTGGCTGAGTGCAGCAGGCAGAACTCACTGTGGGCCCCAGTTGGGGGGTTTTAAGCCATGTTTCTCCCTGGCTGTTCTCAAGTCAGTGGCAGAGCCCAGGAGAGATGCCAAGGCAGGCCCACTCCCAGGAGGCACAGGACTCTCCCGACAGGTGGCTTGAGCTGCTCCCCCAACAGCCTTGCTCAATTTTTGATAAGTGCACAAAAGCCTACAACCCTTGCATCTAACCTGCCATCTCTCCTCCAGTTGACATCAGACTTGCATCACAGTCTGGCAGCTGTGCCCGTCTCTCCTGATTCTCTTCTCACTTCTCTCACAGGGTTTCCCACAATAAATTACATGGATATTTGATCCTGTGTTGGCATTGGCTTTTTGGCAGATCTAGATCTGGGCAAACAGAGAGCTCCAAGTCAGAAGCAGGGACATCAGGGAGAGAAGGCAAATGCAACAACCCAGGGGGAAGGTGACAGTAGCTTGGAGCAGAGTGGGGACAATAGGGGGGGAGACAAATCAAATTTTGGCTTTCTGTCAAAGATAGAATGTCAAGAAAAAAATAAAATACAGACCCACAGGAAGAAAGAATCTAGGCACTTAGCAGGTAAGTGCAAAAGCCCCATGTTCAACCCTCAACACCATAATAAAGAAAGAGAAAGCTTAGTAGACTTGCTGCTGGAATATGTGATAAGAGGGGAAGGGACCCAGCCAAGATGACTCCCTTGTTTTTGCCCTAAGCAATTCAAAATGTGGAGTCTCTTTCACTGGAGATGCTAAAGCCTGTGTGGACAACATGTTCTAGGAGTGAACCTAAAGGCTTAATTTGGGATCTAGAAGGCTGGAGATACTATTAGATATCCAAAAGGAAATGTCACAGAGACAATTGATTTCATGAGCCTGGAGTTCACAATAGGCTATTGGCTGAAGACACAATTTTCAGAGTTGGTGGGTAACTGGTATTTAATGCCACAGAACTGAATGCAATCACTAAGAGGTAAGAGAAAGATCATCAAAGGGAAAATCTAGGATCACAGTCCAAGCGCATTCTAAATTTGGCAGGTGAGGAATATTCATCAAGTGACAAAGAAGGTCAGACAAATGCAGACTTGTCATAAGTGCCCGATGAAATTTACAGTGTGACAGAGTGTAGCCCCTTGTGAGAGTAGATACTGTTTGCCTCAGAGTGTGTTTTGTGTGACTATGGTATTTTATTTTTGAGATAGGTCCTGATATGCAGTCCAGGCTCTTGAACCCACTATGGATCCCAGGCTGTCCTCAAACTCATGGCGCTCCTCCTGCCTCAGTCTCTGGGGTACTCGGGTTACCTGTGTACACCACCAGGCCTGGCTCTTATGTGATTTCAATATAGCTGCCTCATGAGATTTTCCTTAATAGATGCCCTCAAATCCTTCTCTATGTTTTTATTGTTTTATTTCTGTTATTTTGGTTTCACATACAGCTGCTCATAAAGGTGAACTCACTTTTCAAAAATATGGTTTGACAGTATGCCTTTTCTACTTAGAGATGAGTAATTTGCATTTACAGAGATCACTGTTTTATTTGGCTTTGTTTCTATCAATTTTATTTCTGCTTGCATTTTTATTTTTGTTTTACATTCCCTCTTCTTCCGATATTTCAGACTGAGACTTTTTTTTTTTTTTTTGGTTCCAGTTTGTTCCTTCTACTTAATTCTCATTTCATATGTTTTCTTTTGACTTCTCCTTGCTTTTATCAGGGCTGGAGATTTAGCTCAGCGGCATAAGTGCCTGCCTGGCAAGCAGGAGGTCATGAGTTCAATCCCCAGCACCAAAAAAAAAAAAAAAGTGTTAGGTCTTCTCCTTGCTTTTATCTTGTATGAGTCATTATCTTAGCTATTTATTTTTTTGCGGCACCGGGGATTGAACTCACAACCTCGCGCCTGCCAGGGAGGCACTTAAGGCACTGAGCCAAACTCCCGGCCCTTATCTTAGCTATTTAAAAACATCTGTTCAGAAAGGTCTGGGATTGCTTTCCATTTATTGTCTTAAGTGTTAGAGAAACATAGACTCCCTTACCGTTGATCAGCATACTGTCCACGCCAGTGCTCCTGTGCCCAGCATTTTAGTTCAGGAGTTATTTCACAGACTATTTCTTCAGAATTAGCCATGTATTCATCATTGTTCACTGGGACTGCTTGTAGATCAAGGGTACCTAGAGTCATTTTCCTGTGCCTAAGAAGCACTCTTTAGACTTTCCATTTTGGAGTAATTTATTCAGCAACTAAAGTCTTTTTGTTTGAATGGAATGCATGTTCAATGCACAGCTATCAGTGGGACGTTTCAGGAGCCTAGACCTGGCCCAGGCCTTCCTCCCTGCCCCTCCTGTCACAGTTCCCTCAGGTGGCCTGGAACAACAGGGGTCTGCAGGTTTAATGGCACTCTGCCCATCCCCCACCCCTGGAGGAGGCCTCACATGCCCCTTATGGCATTATCATTCCACTTGACCAATGGGGAATGGAGATCTGAGGCCACACCCTGCCTTGTTGAGTTTAGCTCCACCCTGGTTACACCTCTTGTAGGCAGGCTGTTGACCTGGATGGACAGCATTGGAGGAATTGTTCCCTTGATGGCAGGAAGTGTGTTGAAGTGGTCCCACCCCTTTCCCTGTCCCAACCTTGTGATCCCTGAGGACACTCGAAGGAAGAAATTGGCTGCTGCCAGAAAGATGGTAAAGCACACAGGGTCCCAGCCCCTGGACCCAGACCAAGTCCCCAGATGGCCGCTCCCTGGACATGGGGGTACAGACTCCAGGGCCCCCATCAAGTCCTCTCACAGCCCCTCTCCTCACAACCCAAGTGGCTGCATCCACCTCCTGGTGGTCACTCCTGAGGCCTCCACATGGGCTGCGCTCTGTCCTCCTGCCCCTCCCCACACCCCTCACCTCCCTGAGCCCTCCTACATCAGGGCACCTCTTTCTCTTCCCTCTCTGCCTACAGAAGAGGGCAGGGCACAGACAGGTTCTGGGGACTGGGAGAGAGGAGTAGAGTGTGCTAAAGACCAAGTCTGCTGGACTCTGTCACCACTAACCCTCACCTGGCCCTTAATCTTCCACCTTGTGCCCTAAGCGGCTTTAACCCCTTTGTGGTTTCTCTGCTGGAGATGCAAATTTCTACCTGGAAGGGCATGTGGGTGTGGGAATGGGCACACAGAGTTTTTTGGTCCCTGGACTCCTTAACTTAGACACTGACAACATAAAGACTTCACCAGGGACCTCAAAAGATGAACAGTGTCTCTGGGTGACTACAGGAGAACAGGTTTGTGTTGTTTTTATTTTCAGAGGCATTGACTCTCCAGAGAAACTCAAAATCTTTTCTAATCATCCCATTTACATTTGACTCTCCTTTGTGTGTGTGTGTCTGTGTGTGCATGTGTGCATGTGTACGTGTGTGTGTGTGCGTGTGTGTGTTACTGATGATTAAACCAAGGCCTTCAAAAGCAGAGGAAGCTCTGTATTACTGAGCTACACCCCAGTCCTGTTACTTTTTCCCCCCAGAACCTCCAGGGATTCAGTCCAGGGAGCACAGGGCTCCATGCTCAGCCCTTTTTATTTCTTATTGTTTCTACTTTGAGGTGGTTTTTTGCTACCTTTATCCCCTCAGGCTTGTCTCACCCTTCTCCTGCTATTGCAATATCACCAGTGTTTGGGATTACAGGCACACACCACAGCGACAAGGTTCTTGGTCTTTGTCTTTCTCTTTCTCTTTCTCTTTCTTTCACTTTCTCTTTCACTTCCTCTTTCTCTTTCTCTTTCTCCCTCTTTCTCTCTCCCTTTCCCCCCTCTCTCTTTCTCAACAGCATTAAGCTGATGGTGTGCATAAGGGTGTTGTATAGGAAGTATGCAGTGGGATGTGAACACAGGGGCTTATTGCTTTCATGAGTATCATTGCTTTTCTTTCCACAGTGGAGAGAGTTTAAAAACAGCAAAAGATGCTCTCACTTTCCAGCTGAGCAAACAGTAAGTTTTTAAAAGCATAAACCCTGAGACAGACAGTGGGGAAGAATGTCACACACATGCAGATGTGAGTCCCAGCTGGCCAGGCTGCTGAGGATGGGGCTGAGATGGCAGTGGAGGGCAGAGTTCAGATGAGACACATTTCCGGTACTAAGGATTCTGCATTGGAGGGCTGGTGTGTTACAGCTCACTGGGAGAGTTTCAAAGAAAGTCTTGCAGCTTGGGGCAGATGTGGGAAAATGGGACAGATCCTAGGATGCTAGAAGTGTCTGAGGTCAGCGGTCCCTCCCTCCATCTACTGTCCCCTGTGCCTTGGGCAGGTGCATACATTAGAGGAGGAGCCAAACCAAAAGGTCAAGGAGCTTCCCATCCTTTTGAAGGAAGGAAAGAAATGTATGGGTGAGTGGGGACAAGGGTGACCTGGAGGAGGGTGGGGTGTCCAGGCTGTGGGTGGGGCTTACACTGCCCCACAGAGCTGGGTGGATTCAAGGGCACAGTGATGAGGGGAAAGGCATCTGTGCCAGGAGCTGGCAATTGAGTCAGAGCTCATCCTCAGTGTCCCCATTTGCAGAGAGGGGTGTTGAGTGCCCTGTCACTCCCTACCCAGGGTCCATAGAGGAGAGTGGCTTCAAGCCTGCCAGGAGCTGGGTATGAGGAGTCAATGATGTGGTAGCCCAGGTGCAAGCAAGGAGCCTGAAGTGGGGGCTGAGCACTGAGGAGCTGGTTCAGGGGCCACCGACCCGGACCCTTACCGCTGTCTCCTTCCTCACCTGTGCCCCAGCCCCACAGCCCCCAGCAGGGCCCCCTGACCACCAGCAGCGGCTGCTGTCAGACCTGCAGCACAT
>RJWM01028132.1:0-25986 GCA_004363535.1 Dasyprocta punctata | reverse complement strand
TTTTTTTTTTTTTTTTTGCGGCACCGGGGATTGAACTCACAACCTCGCGCCTGCCAGGGCAGGCGCTTAAGGCACTGAGCCAAACTCCTGGCCCTGGTTTTTTGAGGCAGGGTCGCACTATGTAGCTCAGGCCGGCCTTGCGCTCGCGTTGTAGCCCAAGCCGGCCTCGAACTCACAACGCTCCGCCTACCTCAGCCTCCCGAGTGCTGGGAAGGGTATTTTTTCTTTATATCAAAATTCTAATACATGTTGTTTTAAAAATAAAAGCTGAGCTAGTAGTTTTAAATCGGATGATTTTATAACCTAGATATCTTAATTGCCAGCTACTCTGATTTCTCAAGTTTACCATGTTTAACCTGCTCATACTGTTCTGGAGCTGAGTAGCTGCAGTTACCTTTAGGTGGACATATGTTCTCCAGTTCACTTTAGCCACCTCCTTACCTATTTCCCTTTCTGACCTCCTGCTTGTATCTGAGAACATTTCTAACACTTAGTAGAGTAGTGGAGAATTTGGCTACTGGAGTCAATGACTGGGTTTCTTTGAATGTGTTTATCTAAGCATCACTTTCCCACCTGTGAAATAGGGTTGAAATTATCCTTTCCTCAAAGAGTTCCACTGTTTTAAAATTTTTGTTTGGGTAATGATTCGACTTTTAAAATGTAGGCATTTTGAAAATGGAAAATAATATGGTTCTTCTGACTTAGGTCTTGTGTAATAACTTACAGAGTAAACCATTGGTAGAGTAAGATGCTAGATGTCATACAAATTTAGTCTACTGTAACTAAAAAAAGTTTTATGTTGCTTACCACTGTTGCTGTTTTTCTCAGGTGAGAATTCTAATTTCAAGGGAATTCTTTGAGAACTGCAAATAAAAATTTTAGCATACCTATTTTACTGATACACGTGTTTATTTTGCATCTAATATTAGACTAGGGTTGATTTTAGCAAAGCAAAATTAAAGACATTTTTATGTTTGCAACATTTTGAGTTTATACAAGAACATCTTAGAGTTTTTTTGACCAAAATTAGTATCTAAGTTTAAAAAAATTTTTTTTGGAGTACATCAGTTGGTGGTTACAACTGTTCAAACACAACAAAGGTGAAGGCAAGTTATTTTAACTATTAGAGTTCACTTTTTAATTTAAAAAACCTAATACTTCTATATTTTAGCAAGAGATATTAGCCATTTCGGAAATAGCTAAATAATATATAGTGCCTATTTCCTGTGAGCTAACATATCTCAGAGAGTGACATTCCTTATAGGTATCTGAAACCAAGAACATTCTAACTCAGCTAGAAAGTTATTTTTACATTAACAAAAGAGATGGATTGACTATCAACATTGCTTGAGCTTGAAAGACAGTGAAGTTTTCAAGTAATAATCTGTCTTTTTCATTGTACAGTGCTGTACAGTATTCTCAGTGAATCTTATATATAAAAGTATATTTAATACCTATTTTTAAATTATTAAGGCTCAAACACTTCCTCACATATTTGAAAAAAGAGGAAACATCTGTCAAAAGTATTTACTGTGGCAAACACAGAAAGAAGCGATAATGTATATCTTTTTTGTTTTTTTAATAACATTATTTTTAGTTTAACAGTAAAGATATTTGTTCAGAATCAACCTTTAAAGAAAAAATTTTTGCCCTAATCTTTATTTAAAATGTACATTGATAGTATCAAGTTCAGTTTGAGGGTCAAAAACAATGTCAATGAGTTTGACTTTTCCTCCCTGTAGGGAAAGTGGGCTTGTGTAAATATACATGAGCACAGGCTGTATGCATTTATTAAAGAGGTGGAAAACATTCCTCTGTCTTTGGACAGATGTATTCTCTACATAGAATACAGGCATAGTTTCCATTATATAGAATCTTAATGAAATATGGAGCACATACTTTTAGTTCATGGGAAGATGCAATCTAAATTCTTTCCTACTGCTTTGCAGGCTTCGTCACCTTGAATGTTAAATGTAGACTACAGGGGACATGTATGCTGATGCCAGCTCATTCTCTTCCTTAAAGTAATTAAGGGGAAGACAGGACGGTTTGCTTTAATCAACTTTTAGAAATTAAAACTGCTGGGGACTGAACCCAGGTCTTCATGCAAGTCCTAGGCCACTGAGCTGCACGTCTAGCCTGAGTACTTTGTTTTTATCACTTTACTGACCGTCTAGATTTATTCTCATTATCTTTTAGCTTCATGTTAAATTACCAAAATGTTGGCAATAGGCACACCCTTAAAATCTATATCAAGAGCTTGATGAAATTCCATAATGTTGCCCTTTACTAAAGAGAGACGTAACTGATAGTCCTATCTAATAAGACTTAGATGTTTTGAGACACCAAAATAATATTTTGACGTAAGCAGAGTGAAAATGTTACCTAAGGAAATAATATCATTTAAAAGGAAACACTGATGTACTATTTTCTTCCTAGGATGAAACTGGAAACTCAGAACTGAATGTGATCAGCCTTATTGACAGTTACAGAAGCAAGATGTTCCTTGTCCTCTTCTCACATGAGCCCCTCTTTCCTGCTGGCTTTGTGTAAGGGAGCTTACCTGGCACTGCAGAGTAGTTTATACTTAAAGTGGATTTAGTTCTATATTTAATTAGGCAAATGATGGTTGAGTGATTTATTTGTTGTTTCGTTGGTACACTCCTAGTGATGTGAGCTTTAGACTATGGTATGTGCCATAGCTTACTACTGATCTAATTTAGGGTATGTGATAATGTATAAAGTTCACCAACTTTGTTTTCATAGGCTGAGCATATTTTTATTGTTTTATTTTCCACCTTGATGATAGACTAGCAAGACTTTTCAAAATGCTTGACAAAGAAAAGTCTCAGAAACATTGTTATGGAATTGATACTAGTTTTGTAAATCTTTAAGAAACTCAGGGTGCTATGGACAAACTAGCTGTGGTTTTGATGATAATGACAATACACATAAGCAATAAAGCAAATTTTCATCTAGTTCCCATTTTATTGTGAAATGGAGATGAGGCAAGACCAAAACTAGGACTCTCTGTGTAGCCCTTCTCTTCTAGGTAAATTACAGCAAACACTAAGCTTGCATCCCTGCAAGCCTAAACTGCTCTATGTAGAATAAGAGTAGATGATATATAGCAGTGTTTTTAACAGGGTTTCTTCAAGTGGTCTCTGCTAGAGATGCTAAGTTACCATTTCTGGGTTGGACCCTGCAAAGAGGGTCTCATGACAGACTCATCTAACTTTCAGCAGGCAGTTCTGAGAATATGAAAACGATTCCAAAGTTTGCCTACTGGTCTTGATCACTTTCTCAATGAAATACGATATTGCCCTTCATTATATTGTAATGACTCTTAATATGATTGAATATATCAATGAAGCAATCGTTGTACTTATTAGACGTGAAAAAATTAAGTTAAATGAAACATTTATGGTCTATATTAGGGCCTGGTTTATAATGTCCACAGCATTTATCACATTATATAATAATTATATCATATTTAACTCCTCACATAACTTGTTGCAAAATTTTTGAGATTAGGGTTGTTTTGCTCAAATTTTTATGGTGTGATTCCTGGCATACTGTTTAGCATCTGTTTTAGAATAAATGAAGTTATGGTTTACCTTTACAAGAAAGCAGTGTCATCTTTTAAGGAGAGTTAGAACTGATTTATATGGAGCTAGAACTGATTTATATGGAGCTAAATTATGGATAGACTCAAGGTTTAGAATATTGATTCTTGGACTGTATTTTTGGACCATGTTATGGTTGATACATTGTGTCAACTTGAGAAGTTTAGAAGTTTTACTAAGAGACTAGGCAGGGAGCCAAGATCCTTACTTTGTAAATATCCTCAGCCTGTGAAAGAGGCGGGCACAGAGTTGGTATAAGGGCTACATCTGCCCTGGAGAGGGGTAGCCTGCTTATAATATAAAGGAGGAAAAGAGGCTTGTCCCCCCCTTTTTGCTCTGGCTGCTTTTGCTGGTTGCTTCCTTGAAGTGTTGTCCCAGTGCCATGCCACCCTGCCTGGGAGCCAGCTGATTATGGACTGAAACCTCCACAAACAGTGAGCTAAATAAACCTTTCCTTCCTTCATTTTGGGTGTTGGGTATTTTGTCTCAGCAATGAGAGAAAAGTAACCAAGACAGACCATAAACTTCTTTCAAAGTCTACTGTCTCCTTTAGAGACACTAGGTTAAGAATCTTTAGTTTGGAGAAGTAGTGAAAGGAGCCTATCTAGTTCTCTGGGCTCCTCTTCCTTTTTGCAACCAGTAAATGCTATTACAGTCATCTTCCACTGCCCCCTGCCCACCAAGTGGTGGACCACCTATCATCAGCTGGGGTCTCTGGATTCTCTAATATGATCCCTGATCATTCAGACACCTATACTTGCATCTTCTGGGACTTTCCTGAGTTACCCGTCCTGCCCTACTTCAGTGAATGTATTTAGTTTGTTAACTCAGAACTCTTCCTGAACCACTCCTCCCACTGCAACTTTATGACGATTGGGGCTAACTTCTATTTGAAATAACTTTTTTTTAATTGTGCTAGAAGGATCAAGAAGAGAAAGAAGTAGGTGACAGAAGATCTCCTTTCATCTGTATTACTGACAGTAAGGATGTTCCATCACCCTAAAAAAGATAAACCATATAAATATTTCAAAGAATCTGCCCCACGTCTTTAGTAATTTTAGCATTATCTCTTGGGTGCTTTCTGGAAAATGCATTTCCATTTATAAGTTACTTCTCTATGTCAGGAAAAAGACTAACTTTGGTTTATCATCTGTGGGTAATGAATAGGAACTATTTGATACATTATTTCAAAGTTACCTGTAACTTACAAAGAATTAAAAGCATTCAGCTTTGAAGCTAATAACTAAATTGTAAATATGACATAACAATACTAGATGATTTGAAATTTTATTTTATAAGATGGAATTAAATAAAGCTAAAGCTAAAGTAAAATGAATAATGAAATTCATACCCAAGATGAAATATCACATCCTTTTCTATTAAAAAAAAAAGCCCACACAGGAAAAAAAAAAGCCCACACATTCAACTCATATGAAATGGGTATAAGATCAGGGATGTACAAAGATTAAAAAGAACTGTTTTGCCAGGAATTCCTATTCTCATAAAATGTACTTGGTTGTACAGAAGTACCTTTAAAAGTTTCATCTTTGCTCTTCTAAAGATCTGAAAAAAATAATGTAGATTTTAAAATTACATAATATATCTTCTAGATTTTAATTTATCCATTTCTTTTCACTATAGTAGAAACAGAAGCCTTTGTATAAAGACTATGGAGTATATTACTGATAATATACATAAGGATAAAATTATTTATTACATAAATATATTGATGGTATCATTGGCTTTAAACGTGAGAAGCACAGTTCTATACCATCAGGATGAGGAGAGCAAATGTGCAAAGGGCAAGGATGAGGAGTTCCACAACTGGTCAAAGGAGTAAGTACTCTTGAGAAAGGCTAGATAATTATGGTAGCTAGTCAGCCTTTACTTTAAATTTTAGTCTAATTCATCTTAGAGTCCATTTTTCAGTGTAGTAAATAGTATAATCTTATTTGAATACCTATTTTAAATTAGAAGTTGTTTCATAATATATTACCCCATTTTCTCCTAGTTTTCACTTACAAGTATTGTTTACATACCACAGCTTTCCATATCTGCAGATTTTCCTAAACTCCCACTAAACTAAAATGAATTTCTAAATAAAGCAGTTGTTATTGTTGTTACATCCATAGTTCTGCCAGTCAGTGCTAGAGTGGTTAATAGCTGTCAGATATGCTTCTTGGAGCCAAAGTCTGCTTCATTGTGCCTCTGCTGACACTGTTACCTTAGACAAATTACTTCATCTTTCTGAAACTCAGCTTTTTAGTCTGAAAAATGGATATAATTATCTGCCCCAAAAGTTATAATGACTAAATGCAATAACATATGTAAATATTTGAAATGTTTAGCATAGTAAATTCCAGTTCTCTTTTCTTGTCTTGCTACCTTTCCTTTACCTCCTAGGCCCCATGGTGTTCCATTTTAAATTATCAATGATTATCATAATTAGCAACTACAGTAAGATATGAAGTGAATTTTCTGTACTATAACATTCCACATGACTCTTTAAAGTTGCGGCAAGAGCATCAAACATGAGATTTACTCTCTTGATGAGTTTTTGAGTGTCCAGTATATTATTGTTGACTTTAAGAACAATGTTATACAGCAGATCTCAAGAGCTTATTCATCTTGCTTGACCAAAACTTTATGCCTGATGAGTAACTCGACATTTCCTCCATCCCTGCAAATGGCAACCAGATTTTCATTTTTTGAGTCTATGAATTTGACTACAGTATTTTAGATACCTTATATGAGTGAAATCATGTAGTATTTTCTTTCTGTGGCTGGCCTCATTAGCCTGAAGATGTCATAAAGATTCATCTACATTAATAGCATATTGTAGAATTTTTTAAAAGGCTGAATAGTGTTGTGCGTTCCATTTTATGTATATACTCCATTTTATTTATTCATTTGTCTGTCCAGGGATATAGTGCTCCATGACCATAGGTGCTAATACCTGTTGGAGATCTCGATTTCTCTTCCTTTGCATACTTAAAAGTGAGATTGCTGGATCATATAATAATTCTATTTTTAACTTCTTTTTTTTTACGATTCTGGGGCTTGCACCCAGAGCCTTGTGAAGGTTGGGCAGGCACTCTGACACTGAGCTACACCCCTATTCCTTTTAATTCCATTTTTAAATTTTGATACAGGGTCTCCCCAAGTTGCCCAGGCTTGTCTCCAATTCAACCTCCTGAGAATCTGGGATTGAGGGTATGCTACTAGGCTTGGCCTATTTTTAACTTATTGAGGAGCCTCCATACTGTTTTCTTTAGTGGCTGCACCATTTTGCATTCTCATTAATAACGTGCAGATGTTCTACTTTCTTCACACCCTTGCCAACACTGCGTGTGTGTGTGTGTGTGTGTGTGTGTGTGTGTGTGTGTGTTTTAGTGTTCATTCCTGGAGGAATGTTGCCTTGGCTAACAAAACATCCTATCAGTGAGGTACATCTCCTGTACACCCACTACCCCTTTTATTTGTAATAGCCATCCTGACACATATGAGGTGAAATTTGTTGTAGTTTAGATTTGCATTTTCTTGATGACTAGTAATATTGAGCATTTTTTCATATACTTGTTGGTCATTTTTATGTGTTCATTGGAGAAATGTCTACTCAAGTCCTTCATCCATTTTTTTAGTTAGGTTATTAGTTTATTTATTTATCTGTTATTTGCTGTTGAGTTGAGTTGTAGGGGTTCCTTATATTTTGGAGATTAACCTCTATCAGATATATGGTTCTCAGATGTTTTCTTCCATTCCATTTCACTCTGTTGTTTCCTTTGTTGAAGCTTTTTTGGTTTGATGTAATCCCAGTTATTTATTTTTGTTGCCTGTGATTTTAGTGTCATAACCATGAAATCATTGCTAAGATGAGTGTCATGGAGCTTATCCTTATGGTCTCTTCTAAGATCTTTACAGTTTCAGGTATTTACATCTTTTAGCCATTTTCAGTTGATTTTTTAATATGGCTTAAAAATCTAGTTTCATTTATTTCATGTGTGGAAATAGTTTTCCCAACACCATCTGTTAAAGAGACAATCCCTTCCTTATTGTATATTCTTGGCACAATTGTCAGTATCAGTTGACTCTATATATGTGGATTATTTCTGAGCTTTCTGTTCTTCATTGCTCTATGTCTGTCTTATGTCCATTTCATAGTTTTGATTATTATAACTATAATATATTTTGAATTAGTTAATGTGATGTCTCTAGCTTTCTTTTTTCTTAAGATTGACTTGGCTACTGGTAATCTTTTGTGGTTTCATATGAATTTAGATTTTTAAAAATTTATGTGAAAATTGCTACTGATATTTTGATAAGTAGGTCATATAAATATTTTAACAATATTGAGTCTTCTAATTCGTGGACATGGGATGTCTTTTCATTTGTGTTTAATTTCTTTCTTTCTTTCTTTCTTTCTTTCTTTCTTTCTTTCTTTGTTGAGACAGAGTCTCTCTATGTAGTTCAGACTGACCTTGAACTCACTATGTAGGCCAGGCTGACCTCAAACTCACTGTAATCCTCCTGCCTAACCCTCCTGAGTGTGGGGGTTACAGGCATGTAACACCATGCCTGGCTTTGTGTCTAATTTCTTTTATCACTACTTTATAGTTTCAGAGTACAAGTCTCTCATCTTCCTAATGAAGTTTATTCCTGAATATTTTGTTATTTTTGTTTGCTCGTTTGTTTTAAAGAGATATTTTGTTATTTTTGGTACTGTTGCAAATGGAATAATTTCCCAATTTCCTTTTCAGACACTTTGTTGTTAGTATATCTGAGTGACTCTAAAATTTGTTTTTAATAATTAGTTGGATTTCAGACTAGATTATAAAGAGATTAATAAGGTTTGTTTTGAGGCAATTAAATGACTAATTTTTAAGACTTATAAACTTAGGACATATTGTAATTACTTTGTCAAATTTAATTGGAGAAATTGAAGTTAATTTATATAATCTCTGAATCTGGATCAAATTTTGAAATATACTGAGATTAAAGAAACTACATTACTTTAGAATAGGCTCACTTTTGGGTGACAGCTGGTGTTGAAGTCTGTGGGTACTTCAGTATTTATAAGCTGCTTTAGCATCTTTGGTGTCAAACAGAAAAGATATGTAGATAGCATGTTTTAATTCTTTTTATATCTCCTTCTCTTTTCTCAGTCTCTTAGTCTTCTTCCCTATATTTTATTTAGCTTTCTGTTTATTCTTTTGGGTTTCTCATATAAGAGAAACCATGGGATATTTAAATTTTTGTGTCTGATTTATTTCATTTAGCAAGGTGCATTCATTTTCCTACAAATAACTTAAATTTATCCTTTTTATGGCAGTGTAGTGCTCTGTTGTGTATAAAGAAGACATTTTCTTTAGCCATTCATCTGTCAGTGGACATACAGACTGCTTCCACGATTTAGTTATTATGAGTTGTGCTGTGGAAATGTGAGTATGCATGTATCACTGTAATATGATGTCTTTAACTGTTTTTGGGAAGATACTTATAAGGGGAATAGCTGGGTCAAGTGGAATTTCTATTTTCAGTTTGAGGAATCTCTGCCCTAATTTCCAAAGTGGTTATATAGTCACACCAACAGTATAGAAGGGTTCCCCTTGCAGCCTTGACCGCATTTGTTATTATTTGATTTCTTGATGATAGCCTTCTTTCTGGAATAAGATAAGCTGTTAGTCATTTTACTTTGCATTTCTCTAATGGCCAGCTATGTACACATTTTTTCATGTATTTATTGACTATTCATACTTCTGAGAAGTGTCTATTAATTTCAGTGGGGTGGGGTCTAATTTTTTGACTTCTTTATGTTCTAATTCCCCATATTCTGCTATGATCAGCTATGAAACAAGAATATCAGCATGCAAACACTATCATGCGATGAAGAAAGAGGCTCATTCCAAAGTTTTGGACTGCAAAATTTGTGAAGAGTCATTTCTAGGATATTCCCAATATTAGCCTTCTGTCAGAGGTATAGATGGTGAAAAATTTTCCCCATTCTGTAGGTGCTCTCTTCACTCTGTTGTTTCTTCTGCTCTGCAGAAGCTTTTTAATTTGATATAATCTCATTTGTTGATATTTGTTGTTATTTCCTGTGCAATTGAGGTTCTATTCAGAAAGTACTTGTCTACACCTATATCTTTTAAGAGTTTTACCTATTTTATCTTCCAGCAGGTTAAGTGTTTCTGCTTTATTATTTAAATCTTTGACTCATTTGGATTTTAGTTTAGTACATAGTCAGAGATAATGGGTTTAAGTTTAATATTCTGCATACGTAGAACTAGTTTCCCAGCACCATTTGCTGAAGAGGCTCTTTCCTCCAGCATGTTTTTGGCCCCTTTCTCAAAGATGACTGAATGGCCTGAATCAGATGGCCTGTGGTTGTTTCTGCATCCTTTATTCTGTTTCACTGATTCACATCTCGTTTTTGTGCCAGTACCATACTGTTTTATCACTGTAGATTTGCAGTGTAGCTTGAAGTACAGGATTGTGATACCTCCTGCCTTGCTCTTGTTGCCCAAGATTGCTTGCTAGTCTGGGTCTCTTCTGGTTCCATATGAATTTTAGGATTTTTTTTTTCTAGCTCTGCAAGGAATGTTGTAGTATTTTGATTGGGATTACATGAAATCTATATATCAGTTTTGGAAGTGTGGCCATTTTGACAATATTGGGTCTACCTATCTAAAAACAGGGAGTATCTTTCCATTTTCTGATACCCTCTTTGATTTCCTTTTTTAGAGTACTGTAGTTTTTGTTGTAGAGGCCTTTTACTTCCTTGGTTGGGTTAATTCCTAAGTGTTTAATTTTTCTTGATGTTATTATGAATGGTCTTTGTTTCTAATTTCTTTGTTGGTGGGCTCATTATTGGTGTACAGGAATGCTATTGATATGTATGTATTGATTTTATATACTGTTATCTTACTGAATTTAGTTATTAACTCTACGAGTCTTTTGGTGAGTTTTTGGATTTTTAAGTAAAAGATCATGTCATCTAACTGTGATACATTTTTATTTTCTATCCTGATGAAACATTTTTTGTGGTACATTTGTATTTTGATTTTTGCACTGTTGCTGAACAAATATACTAGTAATTTTAGTTTCATCATTTATTTGACTGTTTTTACCATTTACATAATTGACATTGTGGATTTTCACTAGAATAAAATTATCCATTTTTCTCATATCATGGTTCTATATTTACATTGTAGATAGTCATACCAACTAAAGATAGATTTTGTTCATAGCAGAAACCATTTTTATAATAAATGAAATTTACTAACAATTGCATTTATCTTCATTCACAACTGAGTAGGTTAAAAAAAACCTAAAACAATTCTAAGCAAAAAATCTTATTTCTTCACAATATTTTGTTGCTTAACTTAGTCTTTTCAACAGAAGTCATAAATTAAGGAGTGATGGTGTGCTTACTTATCTAAGAGTTGTTTGCATCTTCGTTTTTACTGCTCTTTTTCTTGCTGATTTTTTTGGCATCTTTGGATGCTTTCCAATTCATTAGGAATTGTCTTTCCACATTTTTAATTTCTTTTCCATCAAGAAATTCTGGAGAAAAATACATACGTTTTAAAAATACAGACATATATATATATTACGCACTTCTGATTTGGGGCATATTGAACTGAAGTTACACAATCAGTGAAATAAATTTCTTTTAAAAATACCTTACCTGTACAGCTTATGTATTTTGTTGATTTTATATTTTTAGATTTTTTACTGATTTCAAAAAGAATGTGTGATTATTTACAACTTAAGCATAATAAAAAAGCATGAACATTTTCTGTAATTATCCACAAACCTCTTTCACATCACTGGCAAAGATAATCAATGTAAACAGTTTGACATATGGTACCTTTTCCAAGGTCTTACATAAACTGCACTATTATTTTTAAAACAAAAATATACTCAAAGTGAAGTAATATTTTGTATTGGCCTAAATAATATGGTTATTATTCATAGGAAAAGTATATTTTTGTTACAAATAAGTGACAAGTTTTATATCTGTACTATATTTGTAAGGCACATACATTAATAATTCTTATTATATCCTAGGACATAGTCTGTAATAGGAACAACCTAAGATTTGGCCTCTTGGTTCTATGAAGTGTGATTTCAGCTAACTGTACAATTTTTTTCCTAAAAATTTTTAAAAACTGAGCTCTTTATAATAATTTTGTGCCAGGCATGGTAGTGAATTCCTGTAATCCCAGCACTTGGGAGGCTGAGGCAGGAGAACTGCTGGGAGTTCGAGGTCAGTCTGTGCTACAAAGAGTTTGAGGCCAACCTGAACTATATAATGAGGCCCTGTATCAAAGAAATTTGAAAAAAAGTAATTTTATGTGTTGTAAAATATTTAGACCATACAAAAAATTAAAATTAAAATTATATTATTCCACAATGAAAAATAATCATTGAAAACCACTGGTAACAATTTAGAGTTTAGCAACTGTTTTGTTTTCTATGAACTTATGTGTGTAACTGTGTGTATTACATAAAATGGAATCAATAGTACTTTCAAATATGGCATTTTACCATGTCTTTTAAAACATAAATTTAAATGGATGATAATATTCTATTATTGTACATGGATACTATTTGGAAGAATTACCTTCTTAAAGGATGTTTTATATTATCTCTGTTACATTTTTAATCACCTCAATATGGTAACTTACATGACTTTCATGTAATAAGAACACTATCTTTTCTAACAATGTTTCTGTATAATTTTTAAATTAAGTATTTTCTCATTCATGTAGTATCTTCCACTGGATTCCCAATTGTAGCAAGGACATAGTACAATTTAGTAGATCATATTCTTTCAGGGAAAATGAGAATACTCTGATAAAATATTAATTGTACACCTGAAAGTATTAACACTGCCACTTAAATATGATCCATAATATTCTGTTATACCCGAAGTACAAAATAAAGTGATGAAACTGGGATGCAGTTGTCTTCCTTATCCAGGTACAGATTTCAAGACCAAGATCCAAGTAGATTCCTCAAACTGAAGATAGTACCGAACCCCATATGTATTACCTTTATTCTACATGACATATAATGAATAATTTTTAGTACATAAATTAGGCTTAGTAGGAGCTTTACAACAGTAACTAATAAGAGAATAATTACAGCAAGAGACTTTAATAAAAGTGAATATAGTATTCTCTTTTTTTCCCTCTGTCAAAATAGTGTACTATAGTGTGTTTTCTGATGGTTGCCTTGGATAATTAAAACTGTGGAAAGCAAAACCACTAATAAGGAGTGGACAATTGTTTAAACTAGAATCATAAATTTTAGAAGTATAAAATTGTCTTCATATCTTGTCTCAGGTACTTTTTAAAAACTGAATAGCAGAAATTTCCAAACTGTAATTTGAAAAATTAACTGAACATTTTATCATTGTATATCTTAGTAATTTTAACATTTATATTAAAGGTCATTCTTTTAAGCTCAGTTTTCTCAATTGTATTTATTGATGTCTTTTCAGATTTGCTTTTATGAATAATTGTGTAACTTGTTAGCCTATTTTAGATGGGATATATGTTATATATATATATATATATATATATATATATATATATATATATATATATAGTAAATCTCTGTTATAATGATAAGGAATGAGCCGGGCATAGTGATGCATACCTGTAATCCTAGCTATTCAGGTGGCTGAGGAAGGAGTTTGGAAAGTTTGAGGTCAACCTGGGCAATTTGACAAGATCCTGTCTCAAAATTAAAAATAAAAAAGATAGGGATTTGTAACTCAGTGTTAGAGTCCTTACCTACCATAGCATGCATGAGACTCGGGTCAATCCTCAGTGCTGAAAAAAAATTTTTTTAAAAAAGAATGAAAGCTCCAAATCTTTTACCATAATTTTTGTTTGTTTGTTTGTTTTTGTTTTTGTTTTTTGTACTGGGGATTGAACTCACGACCTCGTGACTGCCAGACAGGTGCTTACGCCACTGAGCTAAATCCCCGGTCCTCATAGTATCTTCTTTATGTTAATGTTCCAGACCAAACTAGGAATGACTAAAGAGACTGTGCCTTGGTTAATCTGATTCCATCTCATTTATAGCAAATCATCTTATTTGAGGTTGTTACAAGCCAAGTGATAGACACAAGGTCTTAAGAAATTTATTTCATTTTAATGAGCATCTCTAAACATGAAATTTGATTCTGTTTATGCCAGCTAAACCAAATATGAGGCTTGTTCTAATTGGCAAGAAATGGGTAACTTACAAAACACAAAATGACTCCCAGTAAGTCCTTACTGGAATACATGAAACCGGGCCCTCAATTAACTTGATGTTTTGGAGTTTTACATTTAGTAAAAAGAAAGGGATAAGAATAAGAAAAGCTAAAATAAAAAGAAATTTGTTACATTTGTATATGTGCATAGAAAAAAACCTGGAAGAACAGATACTAAAATATTTATAGCAGATTTATGATAGAATTTTGAGTGGTATTTATTTTCTTTGTTTTTTTTTTTTTTTTTTTTTTTTTTTTTATGGCACCGGGGATTGAACTCACAACCTTGCGCCTGCCAGGGCAGGCGCTTAAGACACTGAGCCAAACTCCCAGCCCTGGTTTTTTTGAGGCATGGTCGCGTTGTAGCCCAAGCCGGCCTCGAACTCACAATGCTCCGCCTACCTCAGCCTCCCGAGTGCTGGGATTAAAGGCGTGCGCCACCACGCCCGGCTCTTTTTCTTTGTATTTTTATAGCAAAATATATATCAATTTTAAAATCATAAGCTATATTATAGAAAAGATTTATTCAAAATAAACTTTGAATAAATTCTCTTTGTTTGGTAATCAGCAAAGCTATCACCACTTTCTTTTTTCTTTTTTTCCTCGTACTGGGGATTTAAGCCAGTGCCATGGTAGGCAAGCATTCTATCATTGAGCTATATCCCCAATGCTTTTTTTTTTTTTTGTGGTACTGGGGATTGAACTCGGGACCTCACGCTTGCCAGGCAGGCACTTACACCGCTGAGCTAAACCCCTGGCCTGTCCCCATTGCTTTTAAAAGTATCTATTTTGAGACCATGTCTCTCTGAGGAATAACAAATCCAAATCTTTTACAACAATATCTTCTTCAGCTGGGCATGGTGGGGCACGCCTGTAATCCCAACACTCGTGGGAAGCTGAGGTTGAAGCAGGAGAGGATCATTGCAAGTTCGAGACCAGTCTGGGCTACCAAGTGAGCTCAAGACCAGCCTAAACTGCATAGTGAGACCCTGTCTCAAAAAGACAAAAACCAAAAACTAACACACACACACCCGCATATCTTCTTCACGTTAGTGTCCCAAGCTGGGCTCCAAATTGCAATCCTCCTGTCTCAGTCTCCCAAGTAACTGGAATTGCAGGTCTGCAACACCACACTCAGATTTTCACATCTTTTATAATCTTGCCTACAGTGTTTTTAATGAGAAATATTTGTAGAAATGTCCTTGTAATCATTGAGAGTTCCTTTATCACCAAACATTAATTGTCTTAACTCTGCTTGCTGAGGAAAGTGGACTAATATAGTATGTAGTCAGCAGAGAAGGGAGGGGATGACAGAATGAAATGGGGGATGGATAGCAGAGTTTCAAAAAAATATACATGACTGTTCTCCCAGTATATTTACTGTTTCTTACCCTTGCAAGCTGGGTGTGATCTTTGAACATATATCTTGAAAAAATGTCTTGCATCTTTCTGATATGCCTTCCTTCCTCCTTTCAGAGGATCACTGCACTAGCATTATGATTAATCAAAGTTATAGTTGTGAGTTTTGAAATGGTTTTGTTATCATTAATTTTTTTCTTTAGTACTGGAGATTGATTCAGGGCTTCACATTGAGCTACATCCCTATTCTTTTTATTTATTTTGAGATAAGGTCTTGCTAAATTGCTCAGGTTGGCCTTGAACTTGTGATTCCCTTGCTTTCTGAACAGTTTGGTTTATGAGCATGCACCACGATGCCAGCATACATTATGTTTATACCCAAGTATAGTATGTCACAGTGGTTTCAATACAGGAAGCTGTCATGAGGCTCCTTTGTGAGATAGTACTGCTCATTCTTTTTGATGTCATATAACTTGGTCACCATTGATCAAGTACCTTTTGTATATTTTTTCTATTATTTTGTGTATTCAGGAATATTATTATTTGCAAATACTTCATAAACTATCTCCCCAGGCTATTTCTCTTTCAAATAAAAAGTAATTCTGTGTTCTCAGGTTACCATTTGGCAAACATTAAGCAATAAAAATTTGATCAATTTTTTCTGCAGGACAAAGAGCTAAGGGAGTCCCTTGGGATCATCAGAGGATTTATGCCAATGAAAGCTTATCAAAAGGCCAGCAAGTTGTACACATTTGTGACTACATTTTTTTGTTGGTAATAGCCACATTTGATTCTTAAAGAGTATCTGGTGCTTTAATTATTTCTGAAAGAGTCTTTTCAAATTTTCAACAGTATTTCTCAATTTTAACTTTAGGTCTTATTTAAAATACTAAATTTAAAGTTGAGCATTTTTGCAGATCAAGATGTCATATTTATATTTCAAAGCTTGCTGATAAACATTTAAGCAGGCCCCTTTCTCTGGAAAATTATATTAATATAAAACATATACCCAGTGATTTGGACACCAGTATCAGTCTGTCTCTGTATTTTGGTTTGAGACAAACAGGATTTCCATTGAGATCCATTTTCCATAGCTTTGTCAACTTGTTCAGTAAAAACTCTAGATCCTATAATTAGAGAAGAAAAAACAAGACATAAGTACTTCATGATTATCAGTATTTCCAGCATGTCAGCTAACTATTTTTATTGTTTTTCATAAAGTTCTAGTTCAGTGCCAGTTTTTTAGATGATACATACCTAGTTTCTACTGATAGTGGAAGAGGCTGTGAAAAGCAAAAAGTGAAAAACTGGCTGGGAGTCTGACTATTGTTGGTCATGCCTCCCTTAAATGGACCCAAACTGAAGCTCAGAAAACACTTTTTGCTGCAGAAGGTGCCCTATTTAGTGGAATTTATAGACGTTTACAGTTTGAGGTAATTGGAATGAACAGCAGTAAGTAAATGTTCTGTTGGCATTGCACAGAATATATATTGTTGCCTTTTATTTGTAAAGAATGCAGAAAACTATTAAAGGGGAAAATAGGGGAAAAATCACTTGCATGCTTATTACTCAAAGATCACTTTTAATACATTGTTATACACCTTTCTAGTCTTTTTTGAGTACCCAGACTTTTTTGTCATCATGCTGTGAGTAGTTTTTTTTAATTGCTATTGTTATCTATAAATATTTGCATCCTTTTATAGCTTGTAAGAAAATCAGCTGGTTGACACTTCAAGGAATGATGAAATTATTTCATGGTGAACAACTTAACTGAATACAAGGCAAACAGATTAATGGCACAAGAGAACTAGCTCTGTTTTCCCTCCTAACCTTTCTCCCTATTTTTCTTTTCCCATCCACTGTTACTCTCTCCCTTCCCCCCAGCTCTTTGTTTTTCTTTCATTCATTTTCTTGTTTTCTCACCTTCCTCTTCTTTAAAAATTTTTAACTATTATTTGATGGAAATGAAATATACTGAGTATTTCTTTATATGTCCTAATATTCTGGTTTTTATTTTAAAATTAGATAAATTTAATCTGTAATGAATTACTCCAAAAAAGTTATACACTTAGGTTGTTTCTGCATCTTGGTTACTGTGAACATGCTGCAATGAACACAGGAGTGCAGATATGTATTTCAAATAGTGATTTTATTTCCTTTGGATATATGCACAGAATTCAGTCTGTGATATACACAGAATTTAGTCTGTGCTTGACATTAAGGAATCCAAATAAATACTTCTACTATATGTGAAAATATAGGGAATTTCAAAAGGCAACCTCAAATTTCCTGGCACTGTTGCTTACTGTGTGACCTTAGGTAAACCTGTGTCATGTATTCATTTATAACATGATGATAATTATTAGGATAAATTGCCATGGCATATAAAATACAAGGAACAAAGCAGGTAAATCATAAATGTGTTAGTTTTCTGACTGCCTTCTCTGCTATTCCTCTCCTAATTCCATTTCTTTTAATTTTGTTCAACATAGCAAAAGTTTAAGGAAGAAACTTTTTATCTACTGACAAAGAAATAGCTTACTTTTTATATGAAAGTTCTAGTCACAGATTATAACTTCAACCCTCAGCTCTTTCTATATTTAATGCATTTAATACAGCTAGTCATGATGATTTTATGTGAGTCACTGTGTTTTTCTTACTCTTAAACTCTCTAAGGAAGGAATTTTGCATTTTATTTTTGTAAGTACTGAGTAAAATGCCTATCATCCAAAAGTTTAATAATAACAATAATAGAACTTTAAATCAATAGAGATAAAAAGAATGTTTAGAGTTTTGTTAATTATTCTTCACTTGATAAATGACCCACAACACTAGTCCCTCCAGTGTATGTTTACTTAAGACTAAACTAATCCTGTGCTGAAATACGATTACCCTTTGGATACGCTCTGGTTGTTCATTGCCTTCCTGTCTTTAATAAAATGCTTTCACTTTCCTGCCCTTCAATAAGTTACTAAGGGAAGCAGACACTTTTCTGGACAGTCTCTGTTTGATAAATGATCATGTCATGCTATCACTTAGAGGAGTGCCACAAAATACCGAAGAGCCAATTCTGTTTCTTCAGCAGAGCTGGTGCCTAAGCTCCTGTATGGGCATCTGCAGTACAGCAATGCTCTTTCCACGATTAATGATGACCACTGATGAACCTGTATTTGACCAGCATGCTCCAATCTTTATCGGAAACGTCTGGCCTAACTGTCCTTACTAAATCTAAAGACAGTCATTTGTCATCCCTTTGACTGCTTGTCATCATCTGCCTGGGAAAATCTATAATTTTTGGCTTGTTCCTGACTAAACTGTGGAATGAATAAATTTATCTTTGGGCTGTTCTACTTGTCAGGATCAATATTGAACAGCGGTTGAATAAATTAGCAACTAACAAAACATGACAGACCATAGTAGTTTATTCGTTTGGGTCTTATAAATCAAATATTTAGTTTCTATAAAAGACGCAAGCCTGTCAAATTTTTTATTTCCACCATTCATTCTGAAGATTCTATATTTCATGATAAATGGTCATCAGAATACAAATGAGTCTGATAAAATGAACTTTTGAGGTCATTTTATTGATTTAACAAACTTTGTAGACAAAATTGTAGGTAAAGGTTAAACTTTTTGTCAAGTTTTTTACAAATTTTTGCAATCTGACATTTAGCTTAATAGTTTTAGCAACTTACAGGATGGTGAACCTAGTGAATTTCATGTCTCAGTTTATACTCATCAAGTTACTTGCAGAAATGCAAGTCTTACTGTAAACCATTAGAATAGTTAATATTTTTATACATTGATGTATACCTGTTTTAAAAAGTTACAGAAAAATGCAAATTTAACCGAAAGTAAATGTCATTTAAAGCAGACCCTCACATATAAAAGAAAGGAGTTTCTAAATTGTGTATTGTAGTCTCCTCAATCTTTACCACCAATTTTATTCTGGAGAAGTAAGTCATCTGTCCATAAAGTTTTCTACTGCTGCTCGTGTCCTCCTCCATCCTCTTTCCCATTTTTCTCAACTAAGGAAGAATATTACTTTTCTCATGTTAATCAGTTTTCTTGATCCTTGACATCTTTCTTGTATTTCCATTTCCAATATTTCTTCTCCTCTGGTTTTAATCTTCACCTATCTCTTATTTAAAGACACCAAATTTCTTGATCAGAGATGCTGAAACTTTCACGTGCTTGAGAATGACCAAAGGCAGGTTCTTATTTGTTAGGTCTGGGATAAAAGATGGGATTCTGTCTTTCTGATGTTGATGCTTCGAGTCCTTGGACCCCTTTTGGAGTTGTAAGAGTCTAGGCCACTACCTTTCTTACTCACTGGGCATTCCTGCAGCCTGGTGCCAATGAAAGGCACTGCTAACCTTATCAGTAGTCACAGACTTCAACCTCAATTCATTGGAGCATCTCAACCTGAGGATCACTCCCTTCATAATTTTTGATTTCACATTCCTGCAGGTTCCATGGATCCTTTGTGAATTTCTGATTCCAAAAGTAACAAACCCTAACCACAGAAATTCCCAATGTCTGAAAAGACCATTTTCTGAAAGTTGCTTTTGAGAACTGAGAACAGCTCATAAAAAAAAGTGCCATACTTGATGAACTACTGCCCAGCTCAGCCATGAAAACAACATACTTAATAGAGGAAAAAGCCTGAAGAGCATTTATGCAGTGACAAACAATAAAAGCCCCCCATAATTTAGCAGCATTTTCCAGAGTAGTTCCCACTAGAAAGCAAGAGCAGTTGTCACCTGCGACAGACGCTCAGGGACAATTCCTTGCTTCCCTACCTATAATCTACATTTATTCCCTTCAAACAGTATTTGTTTTCATTTCCTAAACCACAACAGAATGTAAAATTACAGATAGAAAAGTTTTCCTCCTGTAACTCACTGCCTTCTCCATTTATATCTTAGACTCTTTATGGAAGAAAACCCCTGCCCCAATCTCATCCATGACCACTTAACAAATATATTGAAGACTTCCAAATTCATCTATTCTCTGAGTTGTAGCCTCATGTTTCCAATTGTCTACCTGATATTTTCTATGGAATGTTTCAAAGGCATCCCAAACTCTACATGACTGAAACTCATGATTTTCTCCATGTATCCCAAACCTGATTCTTGAGTTCTCTATTTCCCATTTTGCAAAGCAAAACCCTGGAATCATTCTTGATCTTTCCTTCCCAGACACCTTTCCTGTATCCAATTCACAACCAAGTCTTATGAACTTCACTCCTTAAACAGCTTTCCAATCTGTCCATTTCGTTTCCAACCCCAACATCTCTCACTTCCTAACTAGCCTGACCTCTTTCAATCTGCTTTTCACATGGTAGCCATATGAAGCTTTTCAAAATGCTAATCTCTAATTACTTCACTCTGGCTTAAACACATTCAGTGTATCTCCACTGTTTTTAGGATAAGGACAAATGTATCTATCATGACCTTCACAGCACAGTCTACTCACCTGCCTGCTTGTACCATGTTCTACCTTCACTCTCTCAGCTTCCTATCCTCACATTTACCATGCTCTCACTTGCCTTAGGGCCTTTGCACTCACTGTTTCCTTTGTCTGTAAGTCCTTCTCTCAAGCTCAGCTCAGCTATCCCACAGGGAGGCCTTCAGTGACTTTCCTAATTAGGCCAATTCCCTCTTACAGGCTTTCAGAGCTACTTATTTCTCCTTGTGGTGCTTGTAAAATTTTACGTATGATTTTGGTGGTTACATACTTAAGTCTTTGCCTTCCTCCTTAGCTCTGAGAGTTGCTCAAGGTCAGGGTTCGTATTTGTTTTCTGCTCACTATTCTCTCCCCCACTGTATAGTGAGTACTGCCATAAAATAGGAATGTTTCAATGAGTGGATAAAAAGAAATGATTAACAGGACAAGATATAATATTAAAAGCAGGACAGAAATTATAAGGGAGAAATTAAGATGTAAGTGTTTTTAAAGAAGTTGATTAAAGGAACTGCAGACATGCAGTGAGAAAGAAAAACAGAATTTATCTTTTCTTCTATTTCCTCCTCCGTCCCCAAACATTTTCTATATACTGTTGCCTAGAAGTCCCTGCCCTGGATCTGTTTTGGACTAGGAACAGCTTTGGAGAGGTGAGGGCAGGGTTAAAGGATCATGGAAGAAGAAGTCTCTGGCATTTGTGAGTCTAGAAACTGATTGCAGGAATGGGAATGAAATCCCAAGCAAAAGGAGGAACAGAATCCACTTGGTCAAGTTCATGTCTTGTGCCTTGGCTTCTATTGTATTCTTTTCCCTGTGTCTCTTGGATTCTCAAGCTAGGGCATGGTTATTGTTTGAGAATGCTTATATTTTCTGGTCACCTAATTTTCTCTTTTTTCTTTTATTCACACAGAAACTCAAGGATTTTAGTTACTTGATTGTACTTTACCTTGCTATATGTGTTCCTTTAAATTTTTTCTTAAATATCTCATTTTTCAAGTCAGATGCTTGATACATTTCAGTTATTTAACCATTCTGAGAGATTATTTTTAAAAAACTTTTTCTTAAAGCTGGTACTTAAAAATGAGTTTTTCATGCCAAATGACATTGTAAATATAAACCACTATCATATTTATAACACTTCACAAAAATTCATGTACATAATTGATTAATAGGACTTTTCATAGCACTGGATAATCTGTTACAGTATTTTTAATATTTAATTAAAAGAATAATGATTAAAGTCCATTTTAATATATATTTGAATAATGACTCTAAGTTTAAACTTCATTTTTAGACACAATGGTAAATCATCAGCAAAAGCAATCATTTTAAAATTACACTTCCCTAAGTAAAAACTACACTCTGTTATTTCATGTATTTTTCTGTAGGTGCATTTGAAGAACTTACTGGCATCTATATAAAAGCAGCTGCTCTAAGTGCTAAAAACTGCACATAATTATAGTGGTTTTGTTAGGGCTCTTTAATGATGTCCATTTCTTTTTCCCTATGGCACAAAGCTGTCTGATGCTGACAACTCTTAGGATGGATGTCTGTGACCTTCTGTATGGCATGAGAGATTTCTCCCCCACAGCACAGATTTTGATGCCAGTAGGTTTTGGGCAACTTAAACGAGCAAAAAGAATGGAAAAATTAAAGCCCCACCCCCTGCCAAAAAACAAACAAACAAACAAACAAACCCTGAATAGAGACATCGGTCCCAGAATACATGCAAAGAAACAAATAAGTACTCTGATACTAGGCTTTAACATGTTCCTTGATCAAATCTTGTGAGACTGATTTAAAATGAACCCCCAAAAGCATATTTCAAAAATATCCTGGGCAGTTCAGGCTCCCAGTAAGATGCATCTAGGATATCTTCTCTCGATGGGAGGGAAAAATAACTCTTGGGACTAATTGAATGATGTGCATTTCTTTTCCAGATAGTTGGACTTTTTGTTCCCTTATTCATTCATTCATGCCAGGCACTATGCTGTGCTGTGAATAATCCTGAAGTCAACAAATCAAACTCCCTTGTTCTCAAAGACTCTTAAGTCTAGAAGGGGATACAGAAATACAGAATAACAGAATCATATTGACCAGGTTTTTTAAAAACTAGCCATAACTCTTTTCAAGATTAGGTTTTTAAAAGATAAGTAATGTGGGTCAGAGATTTAGTTCAGTGATAAAGTATTTGCCTATCTAACATGCAAGATTCTGTGTTCAATCCCCAGAACCACTAAAAAATAAAGTGGTACAATAACATAACTTATAAAAATCAAACAAATATATAGTGTTTACAATAAAGCTTAAAGAATACTTAAGGGTGTATAACAAAACCACTTTTAACTTTAGCTATTTTACACAAATTGACCTCCTTCTGGCTCAATAACAACTGCTTTTTCTTGATTTTTAAATCTTAAATATTTGTCTATTGAATTGCCATTATTACTGGACTCAGTGGCCCATAATCATATCTACTCAGGAGGCTGAGGCAGGGGGATCAAAAGCTCAAGGTCGGCATAGTTAACTTAATGAGTCTTTGTCTCAAAAAAATTCTTTAAAAAAGGGCTGAGGATGCAGTTTATTGGAAGGGCACTTTCCTAGAATGTGAGAGGCCCTGGGTTCAGTCCCCAGTACTAGGGGGGAATAAAGAATTCTTACTATGGAAGATGATTTAATCCTTTAAATCCTACCTCTAAGCCCCAATATACTTCCCTTCTCCCATCCTGTCTAGGATTATACAGATTGTTAAATTTATATTCAGTGACTATATCACAAAGCTCACTTAAATGTTGACAACTATACTATATATTACACTAAATTAATTCTTATTTTCCCTGGAGTTAAAATTTGTTAATTATTTATTTGCTTAGTTTTCTATGTACGTGTTACCAGTTCAGCCTGCTACAACAGGGGCTGGTTGCCTTCTTAACCTACTGTACAGCTCCTGTTTTAAGAACTTCTCCTCACCTCCCTTCTAGAAATTTCCTTAGACTTTCTCCCATTTCCTAGATACTATGTCTTCTCTTTTTCTAGTTTACTTTCCTGTTTAGGTGGAATACATTGTCTAAGAGCAATCCGAGAAAGGACATATGAGATATAAATTTTTTGAGAGCTTGCATGATTAAAAATGTTTAATACTTCATAATTGATTAAAAATTGTGTATATAATTTTAGATTGAGAATATTTTCCCTCAAATTTTGAAGACATTGTTGTTCTGTCTTCTATATTTAAAATTCTGATAATTCTGTTCTATTTTGATTCCTGATTCTTTGTATTATAGTCTGCTTTTTCTCTGTGGAAGTATTTAGGATAATCTTTCTCTTTCCTTCCAGTGTCCTAAAAAGTTTTAAGGAGGTGCCTTGTTGAGGGTCAGTTTTCATCTAGTGTTCTGGCCATTTAGGGGACAGTTTCAGTCTGGAAATTCATATCATTTGCTTCTGAATTTTTTTCTAATACTTTAAATCAACTTTATTATGTTCTTTAGGTAATCTTATGGTATTCAAATACATGTATTGCTAATATGCTTCCTCAGTCTATGGTTTACCATCTCATTATTGATGTCTTTCAAAGAGCAAAAGTTTTAAATTCTCATGAAATCCCATTTAACAATTTTTATGAGTCATGCATTTTTGATACTTTAAATCTTTCATTAATCCATTTTTCTAGAGGTTTTATAGTTTAATAGTTAAATGTTCATTTTGAGTAAATTGTATTATATTGTGTATTGTTTGAAGGATGATATTTTTCTTTTTACCTAGTTGTTCTACCAGTATTTGTCAAACAGATTAGACTTTCTTCATTAAATTACCTTGAAACATTTGTCAAAAATCACTTGGTTATATGTGTAAATTTATTATAAACTCTGCTTTTGTTTCCTTGATCACTATGTGCATTCCATTCCAATACCATATTGTCTTGATTATTGTAACTGGAAAGTTGTAAAATAAGGCAGGGTAATTTCTCCAACTTTTTACTTTTTATCAATGTTTCATAGTGTTCTAGGTCCCTTGCTTATAAATTTTAGAATCAACTCATTAATTTATAAAAGGAAAATAAGATGTTTTAACAGGTTATGTTCAATGTACAGATCAATTTAGAAAGAATTGTAACTTTAAAATATAGGCTTCCAAACATGTTCATATGGGAAGGGGGAAGGGAAAGGACAAAGAAAAAAAAGACAATGGTAGGAAAACAATGGAAACAAAGCTTTTGTAGATGGGGAGGGGAAGAAGGGTTGAAAAGGGGGAGGGGAGTGGGGAAAAATTAAGATATATTATGTACAGGTAAAAATTCTCCATGATGAATGTGATCAATATGTATTTCAAGTATGTACTAGTGAAAAAATAAAGTTAAAAAATTATAGGCTTCCAATCCATGAAAATGAAATGGTATCTTTCTCCATTTATTTAGGTCTTCTTTAATTTTTCTAAACCATGTTTTGTGTTTTCATTGTGCAGCTCTCAACACATATATTCTTAAATGTTTCCGTAAGTATTGTATGTTTCTTCTTCTTTTCTTCTTCTCCTCCTCCTCCTCCTCCTCCTGCCCTCCCCCTCCCCCTTTCCCTCCCCTTCCTCCTCCTCCTCATTCTTCTTCTTCTTCTCTTTTTTTTATTGGTACCAGGGGTCAAACTCACAACCTTGTGCCTGCCAAGCCGGCACTTATGGCACTGAGCTAAATCCCAGCTATTTTATGTTTCTTGATGGAATTATAAATGTACTTTTAAAGAAATCTCATTTGCAGTTATTCATTGCTACTTTATCAGAATAAAGTTGAATTTTTAACAGTTGACATAGGCATTGATCCTATGGCATTGCTAAATTCATACCATAAGTTCCAGAACCTTTTTTATATATCTTGTAATTTTATGCTTACCAAATCATGTAGGCTGCAAATATATTCAGTTTTATGCCTTCCTTTTCAAGACTAATGCTGTTTGTTTCTTTTTCTTGCCTAATTGTACTGGCTAAAACTTCTAGTGTAAAGCTGAACAAGTGTGGTACAGTAAATATCCTCCCTCTATAACTAATCTTGGGGCAAAAGCAATCTTTCACCATGAAGCCTGATGTTATCTGTAGGTTTTACATAGATGCCTAATGTCAGGTTAAGTTTCTTGTATTTATAGTGTGCTGAGAACTTTTAAAAATTGTAAATTAGTTCTGAAATTTTGTAACACCTTTAAGGATCTTTTGATATGAATATATAATTCTCTTTTATTCTCTTTAATGAATTGTACTGATTTCTAAATGTCAAACTGTATG